>CATIWQ010010489.1:0-10823 GCA_949673415.1 Euphorbia schlechtendalii
GATTTTTTTCCTTTCAATCATAGAACATTTTGAAAGACAATAACCTAAACACTTTGAATAGTACTTAAGAATATTCAAATTGTCCAAACTACCCATAATATGACTTCCACATATAGCCTAGCTAGCTAATTATTTTGCCTAACTTTGAGCATACTGATTTACATTATTAAAAATATACTAAGTGGAAATATACTTTGCTGATATGAATTTTTTTCCTTAATTTTTGTGGATAAGAGGTGAAGAATTAATGTCTCTAATTTTGTTGGATATATTGGACCTACAAAATAATATTAGATCATGGATCTGTTGTCTTTTATTGAGACTTAATCACCAAGTTTTCTCTAATTAAATTAAGTTTTCTAAATTAAACTAATCCACTAATGATTTATTCCATTTGACTGTACATCTTTGTCAAATGCCATTTTTTGTTTTTATAATGGTCATGTATCCATTGATTTTTGTTATTTTAAAGATAAAAATTGATCACCAAAATCAGACAGCAATCTTAACAGTTTAGCGAGTATCTGCACCAAACGGGCCTTTACAAATTTATATCATTTATGTGAATCCATTCAATCAGACGTAGCAATTTAAAATTCACCAAAACATTTCCAAAAAAATGCGAGAAAATTATGAAATAATTGAGTCACTCTTGAACATAGAGCTGTGAATAGATAGTGGAGCAAGAAAAGATTAAATTGAATAACTACTTTAATTAGAAGTGATTAATCATAAGAATAGCAACATCAGCAGCTGCTATAAACAGTAGAATCACTAATCATGCATGCCAGTTGACACTAATTACACAGTAATCATTCAATGTCTAGTCGTTGTCTAATTTTGATTATTCAAACGTTCAATCTTGGATTTGATTTTTTTATGTTAGTTCACTAGGTTTCGCCACTTGGGTTGTTTTCATTGGCTTGCTCCATGATTAATTAAGTAATCAAATACACTAATCTTTTAAATCATTTTGGCATATAGTTGCCTTTTAATTAGCAAACTGAATGGCCACTGGTGTACCACATGTTTGCATGGATTACGTCGGCATCCTTTATACCGTGGCAGAGCTTAATCTGGGGGAACTAGTCTCTCTTAAATCATAGCAAACTAATCAATGGGATTGGAACATTTTTTCTCCTCCCATTACATGCTAATGGTTCCTAAAATATATTTGTACCATGGCGTTGTTTGACAGGAATTTATCCATTGTTTGCAGTATTAACAGATCGGTGCTACTGTAAACATCCTTACAATAGGTGTAAAAAATAATCATTTAATAGGAAAAAAAAAGTAGCACTAAAAGTGGTAAAAAAAGCATGCTTGTGTAAGCCATGAACTGGAATCGTTTCTTTCCTCAGAAAGTCAGTATTAAAAATTAAATATGGATGAAGCACTCGTTTTGGTTTATTTATTTATTTAATATTTTATCTATTAAGGTTGAATTTTTAATTTGTTATTGGTCATAACATTCTATTTACGATACAAACTAATCGTTTAATATTCATAAATAAACATTTTAAACTATTACTATTTTATATAAAAAATAATAATAATTTATGTGAGACATTATTCTTACAATACTAGAACTTATTTCCTTCTAATTTCTACGAAAAATAACATACTCACTCGCACATATTATTACAATTAGTAAAGGCCAAAAGTGAGCTGACGCACACTTCATTAAAGATTCCTCCACTAATTACTGCAGAATAATGTTTAAACGAAAGTTTGAGATCATGGATTCTGATGCCAAATCTCAGTCTTCATTTTAATTATTAGTTTAATTGCTGCATTTAAAATAAATGAACACAAGTTGACAACGTTAACGTATGCATCGCTAGATAGATTCTGTTACCATTTAATTTTGATGTCCATTGGTAATAAATAAATTAAGTTTCTCTACTTGGAAGAATTAAACGTTTCAAAAAGGTTTTCCTTTCGATTTTACCAAAGGTTATTAGGTATTTATTTAAGGCTGAAGGTATTTTGCAGCATCTTTTCATACTTACCGTTCTCGTAGTTCATGATATTATTTTTATTTTAAATTTATTAAAAGTAATATTATTTATTATCTATTTATACATTTACCGTCTCCTAAAATTATTATTATGACATTTATTTTTAAAAAATGACATTTTATCACAATAATCTTAAATAAAAGTTTATATTTAAAATAACTAATTAATTATTATCATAATCATGAGTAATAAAAATACAAGTCAAATTAAACTAACTAAATTGTTAACAAATAATTGTATTCACATAATTGTATATATCGAGCGTTTATTAAATCGAATTTGATAACGCTCCTACATTCTTCATCCGATATCATATAATGTTTCTAATTCATTAATACTTGAATTCCACCTTTAAGATCACATTTTTAGTAAAGAGAGAACGGGAGAATTTACTTTTGAATTTAAAAATATAAAGTGAGGGTAAGTAAGAACCTAAATGAAAATTAATTTTTTTTTTCTAACGAGGTCGTGTTTGGGCAGTTGGGGCAGATAAAGGTAATATGGTAAAATAGCTAGTTACACCTTTGCTAACCTGCAATTAGTTAAAATTTTAAAAATAATGAAATCCGAATAACATAATATTACAACGAATCGTGACCAACAAACGACCATTGCACTTCATGAGTGAAGAAAATAGCTAGGAGATACTATAGAGAGAATCAATTGGAGCTCTTAAAATTTATACCATGTTTTTTATTTATCGATCATTGACTAAAGTATTAGCATCGAATAGCAAACAATACAGATATAGGAGAAGCAACATAATATTATGCTAGCCATGCATTGTATAAAGTCGGACATATCATGTACATATTGCACTAAATTGATGATCTTAAAACAACAAGGATAGTCGGTGATATAAACAATAATATCATATACATTTTGTTTTAGAATTTTTGTTTAGTATCTCTTTTAGAATTTTTTTTTATTATTTAAAAACTATTTAAGATTTGTATTAATGGTAATTATTTCTATTTTTAGTTTTATTTAAATCAAAAAAATATTTATATAATCTCAAACCAAATTTAAATCTAATTTTTATATTATATTAATCATAAGGACATTTATGTTTTCATATGAGAAGGTAAGTATAAAAAGGGGACGGCAAATAGCTATCCAGTTATTTGATCTTCTTGGGTACTTATACCTTAACAAGAATTCAATAATATATATTTAGAGTGAGTTTGAATATTGTTGTTTCAATTTGTTAATGAAATAAGGTTGAAAAAATATTTCCCAGAAATAGTAATCCAGACAGGAGTAAATAAAAAAATTCATATTCTAAATGATTTTTATGTTTTTTTTTTTGAAGAATTCGTATTAATGATGATTAGGTAAATAGTAAAATTTAAAATATCTTACACGAAACATAAAATAATTGAATAAATGAGGCAGCAGAAATTGAATAAGTTAGGAAACAATTAGCAATCGCAATTGCAATTGCAATTAGTTGATATATTGGCATTTTTTTAGTGCAACAGCTAGCTAATTGTACTTGCTTAATCACGCTTTCCAAATTCCAATGGTTAATAAGTCGAATAAAGAATCTTAAATATCAAATTAGTAGTAGATAGTTATACAGTTACAGTACCAACTTGAAGAAAATCAAAATAAGCATTATGCTTTAAGAACAAATAAAAAGAAAGAATTAAAATTAATTAAATTTATAATTAAGTTAATTACAGCGTATTGATGGAGGCCGGTTGCCAACTTTTACTGTAAATGGTGCAGTGAACGCTGCTGGATTTCTGAACTTAGAAACCTAACCCTATGATACCCTTTTTTATTCTCTTTGAATTTGAGGTCTTTTAGCATAAAAATTGAAACTTTGCGGTATTATTTAACTACATTATAGGGTAGGCCATTTGTTGTCTAGTCTATCCACATGGGTTTAGGGTGGATGTGCTTCGTTATTAATTTGTTATAGTTTTGATATTTTTTAGAAAATACATATGACGGATAACTTTGAGTTACTTCAATTGGGAAAAATTAGTTTATATTAGGGTGATTCAATTAAAATTTTTGAACTTCAAATTCCGCATGACAAAGATTAATCTTTGTCAAAAAGGGCAAAACACATTTGGGCTATTTAATAATTTGTTCAACGATACTTAAAGAATTACAAAAAAAAAAAAAAAACTTATTTTACTTTTACATACAAAAATAATCATATTTTATGTGTTTACATTAAAATTAATGTTTTTTTGTGTCAATTTTTTTTTCATATTTTTTCTTAGATTTGGTATAAGACAAATTGTTTTGTACTAGGTATAAGGCTTTCGAACGTCTTATACCGGGTATAAGGTCTTCATGAAAAAGCTAAGAAAAAATTGAAAGGTCTTATACTAGGTATAAGATAAAGTAGGTAAAATAAAATTATAAAGCTTTTTTCACATGAAAAAATAATAACAAAATTTTTTTAGTAAAAGCATATATATGATTTGTTAGTGTATAAAAATAAAAATAAAAATAAATTCTTTTTTGTTGTTGTATTTCTCTTTGTTCAATATAACAACATGTTACCCATTTGAGCTCTACCTATAAAATTTACTAATTTTTTGCTTTAATACTAGTTATGCATTTTAAATTATAAAATGGATTCTACAAATATTTTCTAAGAAGTAAAAAGGTATCCTATTGCTAAGTATGTGGTTTCATAGCAAACGTATGAAAAAGGTTAGAAATCACATACAAAAAGAACAAATAAGTAACAAGTTACAGGTATCAAATTGACAAATATATTATACCACCTAAATAAATGTACCTTTTTAGCCCTTTGGAGTATTCCACATGATTAGATATGGTGCAGGTTAGAAGGCCTATCCAAGCTCAAGCTCAAGCTTCATAGAATGAGTTTCGTTATGACTTATGAGTATAACTATTCTTCGGGCAAGCTGGGCCGGGCTTAGCGGGTATTTTACTAAAAACATCTCAAGCCTGGTCCAAGTTCAAACTTTAGAATTTTGGATTCGGACCGGGTTTACAAGGTGATTCCCAAGTTCATTAATATTTTTTTTGTTATAAATTTTTTTGTTAAACTAAATAGATCAAAATATAAAATAAACCAAAATATGTTTAAATTTTGAACATAATTGCATTGTTTACATTAAATCTTTAATATTTAGTAACATTTATTATAATCACGTACACAAATTTAATATGATTAAACATAAAATCTAAAATAATTATATATTTAATGTATAAATATATAATAAATAAGTAAAAGTATTCGTTAGGCCGGGTTCGGGTCAGGCTTGGCTATTTATATAAAAATCAAGCCCGATCCATAAAATTTTGGATTTTGACGGGCTCGGGTTCAAGCCGAGCTTTTTTAAAAAATGAATATCCAAACCCGACCCATAGAAGCGTACTCGGGCCGGGTTACCCGGCCCACGAACAGATCTAGTTATGAGTAATTGGAAATAGATTCAACTCAGTTTGAACCTGTAGTGGCTCGAGTTGTGAATAAACAAATTAAATTTCAATATTAAAATCAATTACGGTCCATATAATAAAAGAATGTGAGATTATAGGTTTAAACCACGTAATTAACAAAATTGATAAAGATTGTCACATATTATTGAAAAAAATTGGTCCATGTGGAAAGATAACTACATTAAATATATGTATTTTTAACATATATTATCCAAATAAAACAAAATAAAATATACATATTGTCGAGAATTTTAATTATTTTGGAAAAAATAACATTTAAACATGATTTTTTGGATTATATTATAATTTTATTTACAACTACATGTTATTTATGAAATTCTATTAACATTAAATAATAGCCGAAAAATTAAATTGAATATGAAAAAATTAATTGATTGGACAAAACGAATTTAAATTATAAATATTTTGTATAAAAACAACCTAAATAAAGTCCAATTATTAAATTTATAAACTGAAACAAGTATACATTATTTATTTTTTCACTAAACTTGATCAAGTCTAGACCAAACTTTATTCTACGCATTATTTATTAAACAATTTATTATAGAGAGAAATATTATTGATCGGGTAGGGTAGCACCTAGCCGACAAATAAAAGGAAGAACGAGTGGAGATCACTTGGCTCCTTTTCAAAGGCCCTTTTAACATAAAAGGAGTGTCCGTACAACTAGTGATGGTTCCACAAAAGCTTCTTTTTGTGGGTGTGTCAATGGAAGGCCATACATAATCAATAACAAGCAACATTTTGACGTTAACCCACCATTTACCTAATGCATGTTTATATCAACATTTTGTCTAATATAAAATATGTTACTACTTCTATCCAAATTCACGATATTTTGTTATATAATTCTAAAATATTTTGGATTGGGAAAAGAACTTAAATATCAAGGAAAGACTTTATCTCTTTTCAAAGGTTAATTCAATTTGTTCAAAAACATTTTTTCCTAGTTCGAAATAACTCCATAAACTTATAAAAAATGCACTAATTTATCCCCTTCCACAATGCCAAGTGTCAATATATGGTTGGTCTGGTTTTTCAAAAATGTCATTTTCTTAATTCTCTCTAACATATGGAATAAATAGGGTAAATTGATGCACTATTTACAAGTTCAGGAGGTTATTTGAAATTTTTGAAAATTCAAAGGAAAAATAATGTTTATAGATAAGTTCAGGTTGATCCCAATGTAATCTGCCATTGAATTATAAAATTTCTTAAATGTATTAAGTATACACTCTTGATCAAACTCCGTTGTTTTGGGGTATGCCATCACCTAATAGAATACACGTAGTCGTAAAAGGGCCACATTTCACAACTAGCAAAAAAGTTCAAATTACGTCCATGACATATGGTATGGAATGTCAAAACATCGAAAAATCAAACTATTAACGGATTATCATCGTACCACGAATTGAAAAATCAAGGTAATAATAGTATAACACATGTGGAACAATAAAAGCTTTAAAAAAATTTCCCAGAATAATAAAATTATATTTCATATACTATTTGTTGTTAAAAAAATTCATATAATTACGGACAGATTCTTTTTCTTTAATTCCTCAAATCTCATCACTATTATCTTCTTCTTAATCAATTTCGTAAAATTTCAAGCAGATGCTACTCAATTCCTATAAATTTCTTCATTTCTATTACCATGGTTGTATATCTCAAATTCATAAAATTTCATTTGCTAATACATTCCGACGAATCTTCATTATTATTAAGGGGAAGTTTGTAGCTACAAAAGTTCAAAATCGTAGAAATAGGAGGATAAATGTTGGTGGAATTTAGAATTATAATTTTTTATTTTACCCGCATGTAACGATTTCTTTATGTTTGAATGCATATTTTTTAACTCATTAATTAATGCATAGTTTTACAATGAATATGTTCCCAAATTTTCTCAGATCGCAACATAAGTAATAAGTGATAAAATGATACAATTTTTATAAGTTGAAGTGGACAAAAACCATTTGAAAGCATTTGAATGTATTATATAATTAAAAAAACTATTAAAACCTAATACAATGCATGAACTGATGTATTTGACTATGCATCAACTGATGTATTTAACCGTTATTTAATCCGAGCAAAATATTGTATTGTTTCAATATTAACCTTTAATATGAGTAAAATATTCTATTATATAAATGGAGTGACCAGGGTTCGAATCCTAGCACTTGCAATTGTTTTAAAAAAATGTAAAAAAAGTGTAAGTTATATAAACTATCACATTATTCACACTATTGGCTTTTTTACTTGGAATCCAGGGTTATGCATAGAATGCGAATTCCTGTCCTGATTTTTTTAACAAAATTAATCGTTTAACTTTCTCACTATCATCATCTAATGTCTCCCTGATCTTTGTAAAGAACATGGACCGACATCTTTAAAAAGAATCGTGCAATTTTTCAAATTTTCAATAAATATAAAATGTTTCACTCATTGAATGTCTCATGTCAGATCTAACTGGAAAGAGAAAATAAAAAAATAAAATATTAGAAAATTCACGTCGATCATAAATTATCACGTGACATTCAGGAAAAATATTACACTTTTTAGAAGTTGAAATTTAAGGTGCAATAGGAGTAAATGGAAAAGTAATTATGCATTTACTCAATTTTTTTTCTACCACTACCAAATTCATTGATCCATATTATATATCTATTTCCTCCACTACGAAAATTTCAAAATTGCATGCTAGCTAAATCTAAGCAATTTATTAATCAAACTGAATTAAATTTAATATTACAACTATATTAAACTAATCAACCAAACTAATTTGAATTTAAGCTATGTTCTTTTTTACGCAACTGAATTGCGGTTAAGGCTATTTTCATTTTTTTATTTGAGAAAGCATTAAATTTTAATCTTTTGATCCTCTAATTAATGCGTGTATTTTCCTCTTCATGAAATAATAATTTATAAATAGTATGCACAAATTTTATTTTAAACCAAATTAATCCGGTGAATACTTAAATTGGACTCTCTTTATAATCAAACGACCTCACTATTAATTGCAAAACTAACATGATGCCAATTTTATTTGTAAAATAAATAAATAACAAATTATTGAATAAAATTGTCTTCCTCGGCGAAAGATGTGTCTATTAGTTTTGTAACTCAACAATACATATTTATTTGAACTTCATCCTAGAAGTTTTATGATGTACCAAAAGACAACATATTATTTAACACAAAAAATCTATGGGCAGATTCTTTCACAAATTTGGTA
The DNA here is from genome assembly GCA_949673415.1 of Euphorbia schlechtendalii. NCBI lineage: Eukaryota > Viridiplantae > Streptophyta > Magnoliopsida > Malpighiales > Euphorbiaceae > Euphorbia > Euphorbia schlechtendalii. Next base: position 8,713 of record CATIWQ010010489.1, read on the forward strand.
TAATTGACATGAAATAGTATGGAGCAAAGGTGGTAATTGCAAAGATTAATGTGATTGGATAATGTTGGGTTTCATAAACATTAGTTTGAGTTAAGATCCAATATTCACCACTTACAAAGTATTCATCATCTTTGTATATTTCAGATGTGTGATAAACATTCCTTACTCTATCATCTCAGAGGCTTTAAGATAATCAACGAGTCTAATCTTTCCGGTTATCAGCCATTCCTATGCTCCAATATCGTGTAGAGAATAGGTGGGTTCAGAGTGTCATATTTGATTGCTTGAATGAGCATATATACAAGTGGGTTGAGTCCATTTAACACAAAACTAGTTAGCTTGTATTAAGACCCTTGTAAGGACTAATAACAATATTACGAGAAAAATTATAGCAGCGGAATATAAAAAGAAACACAAGGATTTTTACGTGGAACCCCAATTGAAGTTAGGGAAAAACCACGGGACGAATTCCGATTTTTTTCTTCCACTATAATAACAATAGCAGGTACAAAAGAGATTATTACAAAATAGTATCACTCAGGTTGGAGGGACACCACTCAACAATTCTCCCCCTCCTGACTACATTGTGGGACTCTCCATCCCAATTACTTTAATACATTGATCGAACTTATCTTTTGGAACAACCTTTATAAGCATATCAGCAACATTTTTGTCCATATGAATCTTCTGCAAATTGAACTCTTTTTCTTCAATAGCAAGTCTGAGCCAATGATATCTTACGTCGATATGTTTCGTCCGTGCATGATACATAGTGTTCTTGCTTAAGTATAATGCACTTTGACTATCACAATAAACTATATATTCTTCTTGTCGCATACTCAATTCTCGAAAGAATCGCTTTAATCAAAGCATTTCCTTTCCTGCTTCTACTGCTGCAACATACTCTACTTCAGTAGTTGATAATGAAACACATTTTTGTAATCGCGACTGCCATGAAATAGCTCCCCCTGAGAATGTAAATAAGTAGCTTGATGTAGATTTTCTTTCATCAAGATCACCGGCCATATCTGCATCTGTGTAACCAACAAGTGTAAGCTTTCCATCTCCAAAAGTTAAACATAACATTGAAGTTCCTCTAAGGTATCTGAAGATCCATTTTACAGCTTCCCAATGTGTTTTATGGGGATTTGAAAGAAAACGACTCACAATGCCAACTGCAGGAGCAATGTCTGGTCTCGTACATACCATTGCATACATCAAACTCCCAACCGCTAAAGAATAAGAACATTTGACATATTTTCCTTATTTTTGTCTATTGAGGGGTAGGATATTTTACTCAACTTGAAGTGAGCGGTAAGTGGAGTGCCAACTGGATTGGCATTCTTCATATTGAACCTATCTAGAACTCCCTCAATATATCTTTCTTGCGATAGCCATAACTTGCAAGACTTTCGATCTCGGGTAATATCCATTCCGAGAATTCTCCTTGCCGGTCCTAAATCCTTCATGTCAAACACCTTAGACAAATCACCCTTCAACTTGCTAATCATTTTTTCATCTGGTCTAACGATCAACATATCATCAACATATAAGAGAAGGATGATAAATTTACCATCAAGAAACCTCTGGACATATACACATAGATCTGCCTCTGTTCTTTTGTAGCCTTGATTCACCATGAAAGAATCAAACTTTTTATACCATTGTCGCGGAGGTTGTTTTAATCCATACAAACTTTTCTTTAAGCGACAAACCATGTCCTTCTTTCCCTTGACCTCGAAACCTTCTGGTTGTTCCATGTAAATTTCTTCTTTTAGATCTCCATACAAGAATGCGGTCTTTACATCAAGCTGTTCTAGCTCAAGGTTCAAGTTGGCTACAAGACCTAGCACCACTCGAATAGAACTCATTTTCACAACTGTTGAAAAAATCTCATCAAAGTCGCTACCTTTCTTTTGAGTAAAGCCTTTGACGACCAATCGAGCTTTGTATCTCGCTGAGTTGCCATTGTCTTTCTTTAACTTGTACACCCATTTATTCTTGAGTGTTCTCTTCCCTGCTGGAAGTTTTACCAACTCATACGTGTCATTCTTCTTCAAAGAATTCATCTCTTCTTGCATGGCCTTCATCCAACAATCTTTATCTCTACA
>CATIWQ010010505.1:0-42410 GCA_949673415.1 Euphorbia schlechtendalii
AACTGTATACTTGCAGTGGTTACCATTTTTCTATTTAGATAAGCGGTACTGATAACACCTATTCGTGTTTTGAACTTATATCTTATTGGTAGGAAAGTGGGAGACAAGGTTTTTGGCTTCATTATTAAATAAAAAATCCTATGAGTTATTAAAGTTGAAACCTTGCGAACACCCTCTAAGTACATGTCTAGAGAAATTGATGCGTCTAGGATGAGCTAGACCGCTAGAGCATGCCACAAGCTAGTGGTGAAGATGCTGCTTCCAAGATTGGGCCAGTCACTAGCTGCACCTATTTTGAATGGTGTGTGATCTACCATATGGTAGAGGGTAAGAGGCTAAATTGGCTTATGGTGATTCTTCACCACTTGACAAAGTTGACTACTGTTTATCACTATGGTTATCTCATCACTACTTTGATGAGGGTAGTGAAGATTGACATAGCACAAATTTTGGGGGAGTCCGGTGATACAATGCTATCGGTGAAGAAAAAGTTTGACTTATCTTACTTCACCAAGCTATACCATGATCAGGTACATACTAGGTACAATAAGGAATAGAAAAAGCAAAAGCTGAAGTGCATACCATCAGTAGTATATGTGGATATCCCTATGGAGGAATGAGGGAAGTGAGGATGCTAGTGACAATGTGCCTCTCATAGCTATACTAGAACAACTTAACACCATAGCCTCCTCACCAAAACCTAAGACCCCTTATTCTAAGGCCAGGAAGAAGAGCCCAGGCAAGCCCAAGGTTGATGAACTGCCTACTCAGCACCAAAGGCAAAGGAGGCAAATGAAACCTAAAACTCACACTCAGAGAGAAGTTGAGGCGAGGCAGCAAGATAAGCAGTTGATTGAGGCTGAGGAAACCCTGCGCCAAAGAAAGCTCAAACTCATTGTTACTGATCGAAAGATTTTTGCATTACTCGTTCTAAAAGGCTTATCCCTGGCAATGGTGCCAAAAACTTATTCCCACTTTTCTACTAATAATATAGAAGTTCTTAATATGAATAGGTGTTGTCAGTATCGATAATCAAATAGAAAAATGTTGATCACTGCAAGTATACAATTGTGAAGTAGTTTTAAAAGATATCGATCCCATAGGGAAGAAATTCGGTTCTAAGGACCAACTAGAGTTACGGAATAAAAGAAAATAATATAAGTTTAGGGTTTGGATGATAGATTGATGAATAGACAGATGCATGAACAGATTAGAGAAGATGCAAATTACATAGGAATTCCCTAAGAACAAGTATAGTAGATAAAAACATGCAAAATCATCAAGAATATTTCATACATTAGATAACTTCAACAAACACGGTTCTAGACGCCTAAATATTCAGTAATTCACCACAAAGCATCACATGAAATGACTTTTCTAAATCTAGGGTAAGCAAATTATGACACTTATAAAAACCTGGATAACAATAATACTATGCTTAGTACGGGTCACACTCAAATAACCATATTTAGCAAGTTACCACTCCAAAAATGTTAGCTCACTAAACAGCGTTATAATCACAGATCTAGTGATTATATATAATCTTGTTAACCTCGAAATCACTCTTAAAGTTAACTCGAAAGCATATAACTTGATTAATATAAATGATGCAGAACGAAATACTCGTTATAACACATATACATATCATAAACTTCGAAATAGAAAGTATAAGTAGAAAACAAAGTAAAGTTGTAAGGTATGCAAGTGAAATCTAAAGTTGATCACACCGTATCCACTCTTTTAATTGGAGTCATCAATTCCCACAATTCCTGCTTCTACTTTGAATTCGGTCTCAACTATTATAGAATCTCTTCTAGGATGCAATTCTTTGTGAATATCGAATAAATGAAAGTTGAAGAATGAAAACTTTTATTGATAAGTGCTTTGCAATTACACTCATACAACAATCGCTCGAATTTGTGGAGAAATCTAGTGATCAAAATAAGAATTGAATCACTTATACATTTTTCTCACTAACACTTTGAAAGTAGCGAAATCTATTCAATTTTCACTCTTTATCTATGCATACACGTCAACCATGCACCATGCCTCTCATATCCCACGAAATTGGTTGGAATAGAACCCTATTTATAAAGTGCAAAGGGTTGCGTCTATCCAAAAGAATAGTCGTGTCCATTGGCGAAGAGTTGCATCACTTCAATATGATTGGATGCAAGGTTTCATCCTCATCGACAATGGATAGGCACCTTTTTGTGATTAGTCAACTTCCAAAAGGTGTCTTTTCATCTTACAGTTGATGGAGGTTGATTGTTTTTATCCAGCGGTTGGTAGTTGAAAAGATATAACCAATAACCATCATAAGTCGCAAGCGCAATATACGTGTCATGATCGTGACTTTTGGTTGGAAACTTTCTTCTTGTGAAGAGTGATAAGTCGCGACCACGAATGGATGTTATGATCATGAATTGTGCTTTTCTAAATGATTATTCTTTGCAACTTTGCTAATTTTTGATAACTTCGATCCTAAGCCAAATCCTTGTGTTCCAAGCATCTTTTTGCACCTTTTTCAGTCTTTTTGCATAGAATTCCATCTTTGATCATTTCACTCTAGGATTCACCTAGTTTCTACACTTACATCAAAATCAACTACATACCACATGAAATCTTTTATATGAAGTATAAAATGACTCTAAACCATATCGTTTTATAATTGAAAATATCATGATAATAAGTGTAATTATAAATTTATCACACCCCCACACTTAACTTTTGCCTTGTTCTAAAGGTAAACACAACAAAAGTGTATAAATAGTATTCAAGTTCATACCTCATTCAGCAAAAGACTATTGTAATGAGTACAACATTCCCATGTTGCATAAAGTTCAAGTAAAAGTTCAAAATTTCCCACAAATTAGTAATGTGCAATTTATATAGTTTAGTTGCATACCTTTGCTCTTAATGGAGGGCCAAACGAATTGCGCCTTCATATAAGCGTTATATGCTTACTCAAATATTTCCTTCTCTTAAGTATAGTATAAAGTATAAAGGACAAGAGGAGCACACTTTGGAAAGTTTGATCTCAAGGTATATTTAGGTAACCTAGGATGCTAAAATACTCTTAGTGGTTGCATTTTATGCTCCATTCCACTCTCCCCTTTTTTTGTGGTTACATTTTATGCTCCATACCACTTTCTCTCATTTTTTTCTTTTATGCATATGATTTTGAAGTACAGATTTGTACTTTGCAACCATTTTTCATGCTATGCTACTTTTTCTTTTTTCACTCATTGAATGGTTTCAGTTTCAGCTCCGTTCCATTCCTCACCTTTTGCATAACTCATTGGTTATCCTCTCTTTCTTTTGATTTTTCTCTCTTAATACCCTCATCCTTTATTGATTACTTTCAAAGTATTATGGCTATAGTTTCCTATCACTTTAAACACACTCAATACTTTTAGGACGTATTCGAGAATAGCATATAAAGTTGATAGTAAGAACACTACTAGCTATTACTCCAATCAAAACTTATTGGTAGCATTAAACTAAAACTATATAACTTATACTAATTCATGTTGCATTCAAATATATATCGAAAGTTACTTGGAATGTTGCTTTTCAATATTACTCATTACTCATCCTTGCCAAATGCTAAATGTTGTTCCAAAACGATCACACTCTCAATGTGCTCAAACTCGAAACAAAAAGTTTGTTAGAAATTTTCACTAACATCAAACTTGTAATACCTAACACTCACAATAACCTTGGAACATATGTTAGTATAGTATATATATGGATAATGTATAAATAACACAAAATCAAGACAATTTCTCATATTCTTCAATTTTTTAATTTTATTTAAATTTTTTTTATTTTTGGGATTTTTGAAAAATGCCCCCCCACACTAAAGAACACAATGTCCTCATTGTGAGAGATTTTATTAAAATGAAAAACTCACTAGTCTAAAAATTTGAAAAAGAAAAGTAAAGAAAAGAGTAAACCCGTCTATTGAGAAGGAGAATCCGGGGGACTAGGAGTAAATTGACAATTTTTTTTTCTGAAGAAAGATAGTAATTTTCGAAGCATTGATTTATTACTCTTCTTTAGAATCTTCATGTCTTTTTTCATTTCCCCAAGTTCATGTTGGCAATTGTCCAATATTTGTTGCATACTTGCCTTCCAATCTTGCGGAGCTTCATCTTCTTCATCTTCTTCTTCGATCATCGAGGCTTTTCTAGGATGATATCTAGTAGTTAGATCAGATGGGCCAACGAAAGAATCTTCATAAGTCGAGATTAGTTTCATGGTGCAGTTGGAGTAGGAGTAGAAAGAATGGATACCATTATTTTCTTGAAGGAGTCTAGTATTCTTCTAGTAACTTCCATCCATATATCGAAAGTAATCACCCGGTTTTTGAACACAGGGGAGTTCGTTTCATGCACCCAATATGATGGTGGTGATATTTTCAACTGCTCCAATCTTGTTTCTCATGCTCGTTGAATTCTTCTTCATCATGTCCCAAATTATATCCACGAAATCCACTTTTTAGTTATTCATCGCACAAGAAAGAACAAACAAATCTCTCTTTTGGACTTTGGTGTTCTCTACTCGACAAAATACCAAAGTGACAAGGTATTTGTGGAGTATAAGAATACACTCATCCTTAATAAGTTTACTTAGAGAATTTTTGGGATAAAAACCTCTCTTACCCTTTAAATCTGCACAAACTCGATTTACTTGAAAAAAATCCTTCATGCTCGATGAATTTTCAATTTTAAACCTGAACCAAGTACTCATTATCTCCTTTATCACGGTATAGTTTCTACCTTGGTTGCGAAATTGAATCGCCCTCTTCTTCTTATCTTCAAAATCGGATTTCCCTAGACATTCCAAAATCCAATCAAAGTTTTGTGGAAAATGCATACCCACAAATGTGCTTAAACCAAGATCAGCAAGATACATCCCCATTTGCTCATGAGGCCCAGCGTCTCAAAGAAAACAAAATCAAGAAAAATCATACAGTTGATTTCCAATTTATTCAAAACTTGGAATCTTTTCCCTTCCTCACATGAATGAATGGGAAAAGGATAACTGTATTCTTGTTGGTAGTTTTGGATTTCTCTTCTATTCGCGGCTACCTTAACACGAGGTATGATTTTGTTCGAAGTAGAGTTTTGAAAAGTGTTTGGAATGTAAAAGAATAGAGATGAAAGAATCATAACTTTAGAAAGCTTCGTAGAAGGTTTTGAAGGCTATGGATTCAATCTAGACCTTTATATAGAGTTTTAATAGGTCATTGATTGGCCAAAATAGTCAATATAGCCATTTTTCCTTCAAACTAGTTATCAATGGCAGTTGCAGCCATCTATCGCGTGTTTAATCGCGATCTGTAACGGTTATATTCTTCCCCGTATCACGATCACAAAAGCATGTCACAATCACGATATTCATCAAAACAGGAATAAAAGATTTTACTGCATAATGTCAAGGGCGCGATCTATAGTTCCGGTCGCGACCTTCTTCAACTCTTCTTATTTCTTCAATTTTTAGACTTATTCCTAGAGAAACTTATAAAAACAAACATATTAAATACAAATATTTACTATTTTTATACCTGGAATGATTTATGGTGAAGATAGTATTGAACATCAACATTTTGTTGTTCAAATTTATTTTCAAGATAAGGTTTGCATCGTTGGTCATTGGCTCGAAATACAATCCATTTTCAGCTTTCAATTCCAATACTCCATTGTCAAATACCTGAATAACTTCATAAGGTCCCTTCCAACGAGATTTGAGTTTTCCAGGGAACAAGCGAAGTCTAGAATTATATAACAGAACTTTATCTCCAATGCTAAACTTCTTTTCCCGTAATTTCGCATCGTGCCATCGATTTGTCTTCTCTTTATAGATCTTTGCATTCTCATATGATGAAAAATGTAGTTCTTCTAATGCATTTAAGTCCAACTTTCTTCTTTCACCGGATTTGTGTAAATCCATATTCAAATTCTTCAAAGCCCTTAAAGCTTTATGCTCTAATTCTACTGGTAAATGACAAGCCTTTCCATAAACCAACTTGTAGGGTGTCATACCAATAGCTGTCTTAAAAGTTGTTCTGTAAGCCCATAATGCATCATTTAACTTAGTAGACTAATCCTTCCTAGAATTTAAGATAGTCTTTTCGAGAATCCACTTAATTTCTCGATTAGAAATTTCTACTTGACCACTAGTTTGAAGTTGATATGGGGTAGCAACCTTATGATGTACTCCATACTTATGTATCAAGCTTTCAAAAGTCTTATTGATGAAATGTGAACCTCCATCACTAATAATGGTCCTGGAACTTCAAATCTACTAAATAATTGCTTAAGAAACTTAGCAACTGCTCTAGCATCATTCTTACTATATGCGTTAGCCTAAACCCATTTTGAAACATAATCAACTGCAACCAGAATGTAATGATTACCTTTAGAGTTGGAAATGGTCCCATGAAATCTATACCCCAAACATCAAAAAGCTCCACTTCTAAGATGTTTTTTAATGGCATTTCATCTCTTCAGCTTATATTTTCTGTTCTCTGACAATTATCACAATTCTGAACAAAATCTCTAGCATCTTTGAACAATCTTGGCCAATAAAACCCACTCTCTAGAACTTTAGTAGCGATTTTTGCTAGTCCTAAATGTCCTCCATATATGCTATCATGGCAATGACTTAAAACTGAAGAAAAGTTAGTATCATCTATACATCTGAGAATAATACCATCGGCACATACCTTAAATAAATAAGGGTCATCCCACCTAAATGATCTAATATCCTTAAGAAATTTCTTCTTACCATTAGAATCTAAATCAGAGGGTAAAGTATGCGTAACCAAATAATTTGCAAAGTCGGCATACCATGGACTAACAGTATGTCTAACAGATATAAGATTTTCATATGGAAAAAGTTCATTAATATCACCAGTTTCACCTATAGGTCCCTTATCATATTCTAGACGAGATAAGTGATCAGCTATGGTATTCTCACTTCCCTTTTTGTCCCTTATTTCTAAGTCAAATTCTTGTAAAAGAAGGATCTACCTAATTAATCTAGATTTTGCATCTTTCTTAGCAAACAAATATCTCAAAGTAGCATGATTTGTATAATCTATTACTTTAGATCCAATCAAATATGATCTAAACTTGTCACATGCATATACGACTGCTAACATCTCTTTTTCAATGGTAGTGTAATTGAATTGTGCAGAAGATAAAGTGTGACTCGCATAATAAATTGTATGCAAATTCTTTTCATACCTTTGACCTAATATACAACCAACAGCAACATCACTAGTATCGCACATCAATTTAAATGGCAGAGACCAATTTGGTTTAACAATTATGGGTGCCAAAACTAATGCTCGTTTTAATTTGTTGAAGGCTTTTAAACAGTCATTAGAGAAATCGAACTTCACATCTTTAACTAATAAATTAGTTAAAGGCTTAGCTATAGCTGAAAAATCCTTAATAAACCTTCTGTAAAATCCAGCATGGCATAGAAATGATCTTACTCCCTTTACATTTATTGGAGGAGGTAATTTCTCTATGATCTCAGTTTTTGCTATATCCACATGAATTCCATTCTCATCTATCTTATGACCTAAAACTATACCTTCATTAACCATAAAATGGCATTTCTCCCAATTCAATACCAAATTAGTTTCCTCACATCTAGCAAGTACTTTATCCAAATTTTCTAGGCATTTTTTGAAAGAATCTCCATAGACCGAGAAATCATCCATGAAAACTTCCATAATATCCTCCACATACTTATAAAAAATAGCCAAAACACACCTTTGAAAAGTAGCCAGAGCATTGCACAACCCAAAAGGCATTCTTCTATAAGCAAATGTACCAAATGGACATGTAAAAGTGGTTTGGTCTTGGTCATCTGGCCTAATATGAATTTGAAAATATCCAGAGAATCCATCTAGAAAATAGTAAAATGCATGACCTGATATCCTTTCTAACATTTGATCTATAAATGGTAAAGGGAAATGGTCTTTCTAGTGGCTGTATTTAATTTTCTATAATCTATGCAAACTCTCCATCCAATTGTTGTCCTAGTAAGAACTAAGTTTTCCTTTTCATTTTGAACTACAATAATACCTCCTTTTTTCGAAACACATTGAACAGGACTGACCCATTCATTATCTGAAATTGGATAGATAATTCCTGCATCTAGTAGCTTAATAATCCCCTTTTTAACAACTTCCTTCATCTGTCGATCTAATCTTCTTTGCCTTTCTATCCTAGGTTTACTATCATTCTCCAAATTAATATAATGCATCACTATATTAGGGCTAATTCCTCTAATATCTGAAATTTATCAACCAATACTCCTTATTCTACCCTTTATTGTCTCCAATAATGCTTCTTCTTTCAAATAAGATAACTTACTAGAAATGATAATGGGTAAAGTATTGTTGCTTCCTAAAAATGCATACTTCAAATGACTCAGCAATTGCTTTAATTCTACTAAGGTTGGTTTATCTATAGAAGGTGGTATATGATCATCTTCTCTAACTAATTTTTCGATTTCAAAAGAATATTCTAAATTTTCAAGGGATTCAGATGTTGACTATTCATGAGATGTAACATGAAAAATTTCATCTACGCATGTATCAATTAAGTTATCAATCATGTAATCACCATAAAACTTATCCCAATGTATGTTAGTAAACATTGTAGATACAATATACAATAACAAACAAATATAAAGTGAAATAAAAATAAATTGTAAAAATGTACCGTAGTCTCCAAATATTTGATCTCTATGAACGCACTTGCGTTCCCCGATAATGGTGCCAAAAACTTGATCGTAAGATTTTGGCTTCACTCGTTCCGAAAGGCTTATCTCCAGCAACGACGCCAAAAACTTATTCCCCACTTTTCTACTGATAATATCGAAGTTCTTAATATGAACAGGTGTTGTCAGTACCGATAATCAAATAGAAAAATGTTGATAACTGCAAGTATACAGTTACGAAGTAGTTTTAAAAGATATCGATCCCATAGGGAAGGAAATTCAGTTCTAAGGACCAATTAGAGTTACGAACAAAAGAAAATAATATAAGTTTAGGGTTTGGATGATAGACAGATGAATAGACAGACCCATGCATAGATTAAAGAAGATGCAAACTATATAGAAATTCCCTAAGAACAAGTATAGTAGAGAAACATGCAAAATCATCAAGAATATTTCGTACACTATATAATTTCAACAAACATAGTTCTTGATGGCCAAATATTCAATAATTAATCGTAGAGCAACACATGAAATGACTTTTCTAAATCTAGGGTAAACTAATTATGAATCTTATAAAAACATGGATAACTATAATACTATACTTAGTACTGGTTGCTCTCTAATAGCCATATTTAGCAAGTTACCACTCCAAAAATGTTGGCTCACTAAATAGAGTTATAATCATATATCCAGTGATTATATACAATCTTGTTAACCCTGAAATCACTCTTAAAGTTAACTTGAAAGCATATAACTTGATTAATATAAATGACGCAAAATGAAATACTCGTTATGACACATAGACATATCATTAACTTCGAAATAGAAAGTATAAGTAGAAAACAAAGTATAGTTGTAAGGTATGCAAGTGAAAGTTAAAGTTGATTAAACCATATCCACTCTTCTAATGGGAATCATCAATTCCTGCAATTCCTATGTCTACTTTGAATTCAGTCTCGACTTGTACGAAACCTCCTTTAGGATGCTATTCTTTGAGAATATAGAATAAATGAATGTTGAAGAATGAAAAATTTTATTGATAAGTGCTTTGCAAATACACTCATACAACAATTGCTTGAATTTGTGGAGAAATCTAGTGATCGAAGTAAGAATCGAATCACTTATACATTTTTCTCACTAATACTTTGAACGTAGCGAAATCTATACAATTTTCACTCTCTATCTATGCATACATGTCTACCATGCACCATGCCTCTCATATCCTACGAAATAGGTTGGAATAGAACCCTATTTATAGGTTGTGAAGGGTTGTGTATATCCAAATGAAGAGTCGTGCCATTGGCGAAGAGTTGAATCACTTCAATATGATTGGATGTAAGGTTTCATCCTCATCCACAATAGATATGCACCTTTTTATGATAGCTCAACTTCCAAAAGGTGTCTTTTCATATGAAAGTTGATGGAAGTTGATCATTTTTATCCGACGGTTGGTAGTTGAAAAGATATAACCAATAATCATCACAAGTCGCGAGCATAATATATGTGTTGCGATCGTGACTTTTGGTTGGAAACTTCCTAAAAACTGAAGACTGACAAGTCGTGATCGCGAATGGGTGTCATGATTGTGTATTGTGCTTTTCTTCATGATTCTTCTTTGCAACTTTGCCGATTTTTGACAACTACGATCCTAAGTCAAATCCTTGTGTTCCACGCATCTTTTTGCACCTTTTGCACTCTTTTTACATAGAATTCCATCGTTGATCATTTCACTCCCAAGATTCACCTAGTTTCTGCACTTGTATAAAAAACAACTACATACCATGTGAAATCTTTTATATGAAGTATAAAATGACTCTAAACCATATCATTTTATAATTGAAAATATCATGATAATTAGTGTAACTATACACTTATCAGTTAATCAAGAATCGGAGGAGCAGAGTGAGGCCAAGAAGTATAAGGATGAGGACACTATAAGTCCTGAAGCTGCAGATGAGGTCGATGAAGCAATTGCCAAAGAAAAGGGAACTCAGCGCAAGCGTTCTACCACCAACTGGCCCTTGCAAAAGAACGTGCAAGTGGTGAGCTGCAATGAGGATGTTGGAGGAACCCTTGACCTTAATCTGGAATAGTCTGATCTTCTTGATCCCAGCATCCCCACACCTTCATTTCACTCAAACTGAGGACATTCCTACTTAGTTTGAGATGCCTCAAGCTGACCCATCCTTGGGTTAAACAGCTAACCAAGATCTACCTAAAAACCTACCCCCCTTTCTTCTATAAATCCTCAACCCAAATCTCTAGTAAATACCTCGATACCTACTCCTGTAGAAACTGATAAACCTTCTTTTGTAAATTATCCTCCTCCTAACATTGTAAATTCCTAGTCAATATACATTCCTCTCTTGTCAATAACCAAAACTCTCCAATAAATATCCCTTCTTCTTCCACAAAAGGTCATGATTCTTTCTCTCCTAATAACACCCAAATGCAAACTTCTCCTTATTCTCTTCCTAAACACAAACCTAAACACAAACACAAATTATACCTTCCCATATAAAAAAAAAACCATTATTTCTAATTCAAATGAACAAATTTCTAAACCTACCCCTTCTTCCAACCTATCCTCAACCCCTCTAATCTGTCCAGTTAGAGAAGTTCCTAATGCTGAGAACTCAGCTCAGCAAGGAAAAGTAAGCGGTCTAAGTGCTAAGGCAAATTTTATAGCCCATGAAGTACTTGAACCCAGTAGCAAGGTAGTCCAAGAGGACATGGCTGATGCGTCCATCTTGGCTCAAATTAGAGATTTGTCAAGGAAGAAATTCCCATCTCTCAAAACTGATACTGAGTTGGATGGAGCAGTTAGCACTATGCTACTGACTCATGAATTGATGGGCTTATCTTCCAAACCCAAGGCTAAGCTGCCTGAGTTCGAAGAGCATCCAAGCTTGCCTACTGAATCTCTCCACTTTGAGGAGTTTGAGAAGATTCATGGCAGTTTGTTTGTGATTTGAAATCACTTGGCGAAAAAAAGCGCCAAGAGTTTGGTTACCAAGATGGCTGTGATTCTAGCCGGGTAATCGGAGTTTGTAGCCTAGCTTGGGGTAGCAATTACATCTTTCCCCATGTCTACTACACTTGCTAACGCAGTCGTAGGAAAGATAAAGGGTAGCGTAGATGTTGCTACAGAGTAGCTGAGTTCCTTGAGTTCTAATATAGAAACTCAAGTTACACAGCTCCACAAGTTCAATGTGGAACAAGTCAAAATAAAGAGGAGCACCGAATGTAAGATTGATAATGTGCTCAAGGAAGTAGAGACTACAAAGAACATCGACCATATTATTACCAAGGTTTAGGAGACCACGTCTAGGTTCTTGATGAATCATGATGATAAGTAGGATCGCGTGTTGAAGCTGTTAATTAAGATCTCAACCAAGATGGATAAGAAGCCTATGCTAAATCTTGACTCTCTCCATTCAAAGATAGACAATGTCTACAAAGAGGTCAACAAGAACACAGATGCCAAAATTTCAAGGTTTCAAAAATTCCTACTGGATGCCATGGGTAAAATCTTTCTTGAGCTGCCAACTCTAAGCCTTCCACCAACTAAATCACTCTACCCAGAACTTGTATGACCATTCACTCAAAGCTGAATGTCATCAAGACCAAGGTGGAAGACCTGTGGAGGAATGTTGGGAAGCTGGTCACAATTGGAGACATTGATGCTAAGGATATTGATTACACATCTCGATGTGTATCATCAATTGGACCTAAGATCCTTGACATAGAGGCTAAATTAAAGATCACACTCTCTGTAACAGATTTCAGAGCTTTACTACAGTGCTTTCAATAGTTCGTATGCCAAGTATTCAACCAAATAGCTCACCTATCCAGATGTCACCACCTTCTTCTCAGCATGCTCAATGATTAAGAATTCCTAACATCCAAAGGCAAGGCGTTGATGGAGCAAGAGATATGCCCACAAATAATTGGTAAGCAACAAGACTTCCAAGCCACCTAGAATAAATAGTGAAGGGAAGGATATCAATGGGGGAGATGGTAGCTGAAGATGCTCTTAGGTTTGCTAATCTCTATAAGGTATCTCTACTAAGGTGACCATATCCATCTCCTCCACATCAATAGTAACCTCAACAGTAGCAGCCAATGCCATCATCGAACCAAGACAAGATTGGATCCTCCTCTTCCAAGAACCAAAAATAAGCCATGTACCTAGTAGTAGATAGTTCTTATAATAGGTCTTAGCTTTTAACCTTAGTTCAGAACATAAATTATGTATTGACTAAGTACTTTGATGAATGACAAATCAAAAGTTCTATCCTTCCAAGTTAAGATCATCTTAACTTCAAATTATTATGATGTATGTTTGTTTCTACTGTGAGTTGATAATTTGATGCAGGAACTCATACAAAGAGATCAACCTTAAAGAAAAGCTGAAGTAAGACCAAGTCCCAAAATGGAGAAAAATCCTCTAAGTATGGTGGAGTTGAGCTGCTTGTAGAAGACTCACTCAGTATGGGGGAGCTCAAGCTGACTAAGGAAAGTTACTCAGCATGCGGGAGTTTTATATCACTTTCCAAGTATTTCGATATCTTTAAACTATCTTATTCAATTAATCTCTTCTACTACCTAAGCTTACTATCTGTCCAAAATGGGGGAGATTGTTGAACCCAAGTTAATAGTACATCACAGTACTTAAACGTTTTGGAAATAACAAACTGTCTAGGATAGTGAAATTAATTGAGTACTAAGTATACTCTTAATTAATGAAGTTTACTTGAGTTTTTTTAAAGAAAAACAACTCAATTTACTAAGATATTAATTAAGTTACGCCTTAGAGTAGGAAAAGCTGAGTTGGTGCCGAGTACTACATAGTTTAAAAGGATATCAACTCAGTTGTGCTGAGTTAGCTTTTATTAATTAAAAGCTATATTGTTTGACACTTAGAGAAATAAATGACACTTGTGCTGCTAATGTTTTCTATGAGAAACAAAATATTCTTTCGATACTTTTTAGGTTAAAAATCGTTGAAATTAAAGAAGATTTCTAGTGGTCCTCACAAGATAAAAGGTGTCAATACGGAATGTTGGAGATTCCTCACTAAATTCTAAGGCAAAAGGAATTCTCTGTCATGCACCATTTCTTAATGCCTCCACGAGCCTCTGCAAACGTTAGAAAGTCAACTAATGACAGAATGCCACATATCATCTTGCATGCCTCTTTATAGAACATTTTTCTTGAAGATAAATAAGTTTTTGATAATGGAATTTTATCGTGCATCCACGTTCAAAATCTCTATCTCTAAACGTCCTAGAATCTATCTCCAACGTGAAGATTCGAAAGAATTGAAGAGAAGAGAAATTGAAGAACTGTCAAAATGAGAAATTTCCAACGGCTACTTCACAAAGCTTCAACTATAAATAGAAGACTGAAGCAGATGTTCAAACTTTATGAATCACATCAAATTTCTTTAAGAGTTGAAACTCTATTCAAATACTCCCAGCTTCAAGAAATTCCAAATCAAGCAATCAACAAACACTCATCGTTTTCAATGTGTTTGTAAAAAAGAGAATATCACTCTTAGATTTAACCTTGGAAAGGATTTAACATTTTGTAAGTTGAATTCAGTTCATAATCTTTTCATTAATCTAAGTGTTAGTTTAGGAAGGATACCTAAATTGAGTCTTAGAGGCATTTAGAAAGAAAGGTAATTTCTTCAATAGAGTCTACCCAATGTAAAGGCAGCTCCGCCTAAGTAAGGAACAAACACTTTAAAACTCAGAGAAGCTATCCGAGGATTAGAGGTAGGCTAGGTGCCGGACTAGGATAAAACTAGGTGTTGAAGTTCTAAACTTAGCTCTCGCCTTCATCACGTTCATATCTCATTCAACATTCTTTCTGTTTCATCACTTTTGCTTGAAAAACCAATCCAAGCAAAGTTGAGAACTTAGCACGTGATTGAAGATAAACTGTGCCAGCAAAGCTGAGTAGTTATACGGTTTTAGACCTCGTTCAGCATCGTTTAACTCAACACACATTTAAAAACTGAACTTGGTTAAAATATTTTTATAAACTCAAAAGGTAACCAAGAATTGCATTCACCCCCCCCCCCCTTAGGTTGTAAAGAAGTCATTTAAGGTCCAACACTTATCAATTAACATATAATTATACATAATAGCATTTATATAATACCAGTAAGATACATAATTTAAAAATAATCATAAATAAATAACAAAGATGCCTTATTATTGATAATAATAATCTAAAATTGTTTGTTCATAATAAACTAATAAAGATATATGAACCTAATTGCCACTAGGGTATACATTATATTTAACAAACTCCCATTAGCACTAGAGCCAATTGCCCATGTGCTTCATGCCATACTGGTCAACATGTTAGCCATGCTTAACTTGAGTTAATGGTTTCGTTAGCCCATCCTCTAAATTTTGATCCATATGGATGTATTCTAAGCTTATATCTTTTCTAGATACTATCTCTTAATGAGATGGTAATTTTTGACTACGTGTCTATTTCTTTTATGAAACCGTGGCTCCTTTGCTAAAGAAATAGCCCCATTGTTATCATAATGGACAAATATTGGATTTACAATAATAGACACCATGCCAATATCACCAATAAATCACTTAAGCTAGAAAGCTTACTTAGATACTTCAGAAGAAACTATATACTCAAATTCAGTGGTTGAATCAACAATCGTATCCTGTTTGAAACTTTTCAAACAACTGCCTCTCCATTTAACATAAACGCATAACCTAACTAAGACTTGTAATCATCCTTGTCATACTAAAACCTCACATCAGTGTATCCCTTCACTAAGAGATCACATTTTCCATAAGCTAAAAACATATCCTTAGTCATTCGTAAGTACTTGAGGATAGTTTTAACAGCCATCCAATGCTTCTCACCCAGATCAGATTGAAATTTGATCATGATGCTCAATGCATGTGATACGTCAGACCGAGTGCATACTATAGCATACATAATGGATCGTATCGTAGAAGCATAAGTGTTGAACCCAAGTTATAGTACGTAAAACATTTTGGAAATAACAAACTAACTAGGATAGTGAAATTGATTGAGTACTAAGTATAATCTTAATTAATGAAGTTTACTTGATTATATATTTAAGGGAAAACAACTCAATTTACTAAGTAATTAATTAAGTTACGGCTTAGAGTAAGAAAAGTTGAGTTGAACTGAGTATTACATAGCTTATAAGATATTCACTCAGCTGTTCTGAGTTAGCTTTTTAATATAAAAGTTGTGTACCTTTGGCAATTAGAGAAATATGTGACACTTGTGCTACTAACAGTTTCTATGAGAAATAAAATATACCTTTGATGCTTTTTAGGAGAAAAAGCATTGAAATTTAAAGAAGATATTTCAGTGGTCCTCACAAACAAACGGTGTTAGTATGGAATATTGGAGATTCCTCACTAAAGTCCAAGATAATAGAAATCCTCTGACATGCACCGTTTCTCAATGTCTTCGTGCAACTCTACAACGTCAGCAAGTCAACCATTCGTAGAATTCCACATTTCAACTCGCGCGCCTCTCTATTTGTTTCAAGATAAATGAGTTTTTGACAACGGATTAATCTCACGCTTCAACATTTGAAATCTTTATCTCTAAACGTCCTGGAATTTGTCTCTCACAGGAAAATTCAAAAGATTTGAAGAGAAGAGATATTGAAGAGCTGTCAGGATGAGAAGTTTTCAATAGTTAATTCCAAGACCTTCAACGATAAATAAAAGACTTGAGCAGACATTCAAACTTGGTGAATCACCTTGAATTTTTTTCTAAGAGCTGAAACTCAGTTCAATTACTCCCAGCTTCAAGAAATTCCAAATCAAGTAATCAACAAATGTTCACTATCAAATCTGTTTGTTATAGAGAGAGAATAGCACTTAAGATTTAACATTGTAAAGGATTTAACATTCTATAAGTTGAATTCCTTAGTTCATAATTTCTTTAGAAATTTGAGTGACGGTTTGGGAAGGGTACCCAAACTATGGTTTGAGTGGTAGTTAGAAAGAAAGTACTTTCTGTAATTGTGTCTACCCACTGTAAAAGCTTCTCTACCTAAGGAAGGAACGAAATCACTAGTGGATTAAAGTTCAGAAAGGAATTCGGGGACTAAATGTAGGCTAGGGGCTAAACCAGGATAAAATCTCAGGTGTTGAAGTTCTAACCTTATTCATTTGCCTTTATCACATTCATCTCATTCATCATTTTATCTCTGTTAGTCATTTTGCTTGAAAAACCAATTTGAGCTAAGTAAAGTACTTAGCAAGTGATTGAAGATAAACTGTCCCAGCAAAGTTGAGCAATTTATAGTTTTTAGACTCAGCTTAGCACAAAGCACTCAGCATGCATCTAAAAACTGAACTTGGTAAATATATTATAAAATAAAAAAAGAAACCAAGAACTGTATTCACCCCCTCTGCTATTTATTTAAGCCGTTTAGGAACAAGTGGTATAAGAATGCTCAACTTATAGACTAATCATCTTTGAGTTAAAGATCTATAAATGGCTTACAACAATTTCAGTTTTGACTCAGGACTGACAATGCTCCTAAAGGAGGGAATGTTTGTCATTGTTCAATGGTAATCAATACACATTTTGAAAAGTTTGCATGAAAATTTTATTCAATCTCAATGCATGCAAGCATGGCTTGCTATTGAGCTTAGCTCGCAAATTCCTACTGTGGTTAGGAATGGGCAACGTGTTATTGTCAATCTAGAGGATTTTGATGATGTTGATTTGAGGCTTCTCAAAGAGAATGCCGCAGCGATCAATTACTTACACTATGCGCTAGATCTTACTGAATTTAACAAGGTCTCGGGCTGCGAGATAGCACATGAAATCTGGAAGAAGTTGGAGATTACCTATGAGGGGACTGACAAGGTCAAGAAGTTCAAGATCAACCTCATGTTGAGAGAGTATGAGATATTCTAGATGGGCTCTAGTGAGGGTATTCAAGCCATGAATACCAGGTTCATTAACATCGTTAATGAATTGAAGAGGCTTGGTAAGGAATTCACCTAAGAGGAGCTGGTGAAGAAGATTCTCTGAACTCTTACCTTAGAGTGGGATGCTAAGAGCATGATTGATGAGGTTTATGATCTTAAGACCTACAGCTACTATGAGCTGATAGGCACCTTGTTGACTTAAGAGATAAGCTTGAGGAAATATACCGATGACTCCAAAAGGAGTAAAGGCAAGGAGAGAGAGGGAAAAACCATTATTATAAAATCTGATTCCTTTAATGAATCCACAAGCTGCGATTCTGATGAGCAAATGGCCATTCTGACCAAGCATTTCAAACACTTCATGAAGAAAGATGGGAAGTTTAATAAGAAGAAGTTTCCCGCTATAATCAAGTCAACTCAGCACCAACGAGGAGCTGCGGAAGGACACAAGAAGGAACACAAAAAAGATATCAAATGCTTTGGTTGTGGAGAAAAAGGCCATAACCAGTCGAGTTTTCCAAAACCAAGAAGGACAGATACAAGAAGATGTTTGCTAAAAAGAATGAGGCACTTGCTGCCACCTGGAGAGATTCAGAATAATCTTCATCGATTGATGAAGAAGTAACTGATTTTGCTAACCTCTGCTTGATGGCCATTGAGATGATAGAGGCGAAGGCTCAACATCTACTTCAAATAGAAGTTAAACCGCTGCTAATTCTAAAGCTGAGCATAGCAAAGGAAAATCACCTCAAGAAGAGGTACATTATGAAATTCCTTTGTCTATTGAAGATTTCGCCCATGTATGCTTTTATGTTATGAAACTGACTAATAAGTCAAAAAAGAACATCAAGGAATTAGTGAGGAGAAGTGAAGATCAAGAAGATAATATTATTTCCTTATCTCTTGATATCCACTTTCTTCAAGCTGAGAATCAGGAATGTAATGCAAGCAAGATCACTAAGTGATTGGATGAGTTGACTGCTAAGATAACAGCTTTGAAGAAGGAATGAGTCCCTCCTCCAACCAACAGTCAAACTTCGAATAACCAAACTCATAATTCTAAGAGGAAGAATTCCTCTAAAAAGAAGAAAGCAAGCCAGTCAAAAGAAAAAGAAGCCTTAGATCCACTTATGACTCTAGAATGTGGTATTTGGATAGCGGATACTCAAGGCATATGATGGAGAGAGAAAGAAAGATGGTTCATCTAATTGGAGAGAGAAAGAAAGATGGTTCATCTAATTGGAGAGAAAAAGAAATGGAAGTGTCAGTTTCGGAGATAACCAAAAAGGCAAGATTGTGGGCCATGGCACTTTTGCTATATCTCCTTCAATCGAAGAGGTTTCTTTAGTCAAAAGGACTCAAGTTCTACTTTCTTAGTGTAGCCCAGCTTTGTGACAAAGGCAGAAAGGTTACATTCGACTCAACAAGTTGCTCAGTTATTGATTGTAAGACTAACTCAACTATTCTCTTTACTCCTAAAATCAATAATGTGTATATGATTGATTTATCCCCTGGCTCCACTAATGTGTGTCTTGTATCTAAGGAGGATAATTTGTGGCTTTGGTATAGAAGGTTGGGTAATACAACTATGAACATTCTATACAAACTAGCCAAAAAGTAATTAGTTATAGGTTTACCTAGTATCATCTTCGAGAAGGATAAACTTTGCTCAGCTTGCCAACTAGGTAAGCAAGTTAAGAAATCATTTAGCTCAATTAATCACATAGTAACTAATTGACTGTTGGAGCTCCTCCACCTGGATCTTTTTGGCCCAGTTCAGCCCATGAGCTTAGGTGCTAAGAGATTCTCATTGGTGGTTGTGGTTTACTTCACAAGATTCACTTGGGTAGTCTAGCTGGGTAGCAAAGACCAAACATATGAATCTTAAGTCAAGCTCAGTAATCTGATAATGAACGAAATATCAATTAAAATCAATAAAATCCGAAGTGATCATGGACATGAATTTGAGAAACTTTCATTTTGGAGAACTCTGTTTAGCACATGGTATTGATCACAACTTCTGTTCTCCTTATACACCTCAACAAAATGGGGTTGTGGAAAGGAAGAATAGATCCATAGTTGAAATTACTTTATCCATGTTGAGTGATAACAATCTACCAAAGTACTTTTGGGGAGAAGTTGTTAACACATCCTATTTTATCTTGAATCGGGTTTTAATTTTCCCAATTCTAGAGAAAACACCCTATGAGCTTTGGCGAGGGCCCAAGCCTATGATTGGTCATCTCACATCATTTGGCTGTAGGTGCTTTGTTCTTAAAATCAAGGAGCAACTAGGTAAGTTTAATCCTAAGTGTGATGAAGGTATCTTTCTAGGATACTCAACTAATAACAAGGCATATAGAATACATGTCAAGCGAATTAGCCTATTAGAGGAGTTTATGCATTTCAATGAAACTAACTATGCAAATAGACATCTATCTGATGAAGATGAAGGAGTAACCCAGCAAGCAAATCCACACAGCATGCAGTTCGCCACTTTTCTACTGATAATATAAAAGTTCTTAATATGAACAAGTGTTGTCAGTACCGCTTATCACATAGAAAAATGATGATAACTGCAAGTATACAATTGCGATGTAGTTTTAAAAGATATCGATACCACAAGGAAGGAATTCAATTCTAAGGACTAACTAGAGTTACAGAACAAAAGAAAATAAAATAAGTTTAGGGTTTTGGAATGGTGGACTAATGAATAAACAGACGCATGAACAAATTAGAGAAGATGTAAACTATATAGATATTCCTAAGAGCAAGTATAGTAGAGAAAAACATGTAAAATCATCAAGAATATTTCGTACACTAAATAACTTTAACAAACACGATTCTAGATTCCCAAATATTCAATATTTCACCGCAGAGCAACACATGAAATGACTTTTATAAATCTAGGGTAAACGAATTATGACACTTACAAAAACTTGGATAACAATAATACTATGCTTAGTACGATTCGCTCTCACATACACATATTTAGCAAGTTACCACTCCAAAAATGTTGGCTCACTAACACTTTGAATGTAACAAAATCTATACAATTTTCACTCTCTATCTATGCGTACACGTTTTCTTCAGTACCCATGTATGCCATCCCACGAAAATGGTTGATTTGAACCCTATTTATAGAGTGCGAAGGGTTGTGTCTATCTAAATAAAGAGTCGTGTCCATTAGCGAAGGTTGCATCACTTCAATGTGATTGGATGCAAGGTTTCATCCTCATCTATAATGGAAAGGAACCTTTTCATGATTGGATTGCTTCCAAAAGGTGTCTTTTCATCTGACAGTTGATGGTGGTTGATCATTTTTATCTGGTGGTTAGTAGTTGAGAATTGTTATCCAAAAATTTTCACAACTCGCGAGCGTGACTTACATGTTATGATCGTGAACATTGGTTTGTAACTTTTTATTTGTGAAGGATGACAAAACACGATCGCGAATGGGTGTCACGATCATGACATGTGTTTTTCTTCATGATTTTTCTTTGCAACTTTGCCGATCTTTGACAACTTCGATCCTAAGCCAATTCCTTGTGTTCCACACATCTTTTTGCACCTTTTTCACACTTTTTACATAGAATTCCATCTTCGATCATTTTACTCCCAAGATTCACCTAGTTTCTGCACTTGCATAAAAAACAACTACATACCACGTGAAATCTTTTATATGAAGTATAAAATGACTCTAAACCATATCATTTTATAAGTAAAAATATCATTATAATAAGTGTAATTATACACTTATCACATCCCCACACTTAACTTTTGCCTTGTCCTCAAGGTAAACACAACAGAAGTTTATAAAATAGTAATTCAAGTTTCGTACCTCATTTGGCTAAATGACTATCGTAGTGAGTACCACATTCCCACATTGCATAAGATTCAAGTAAAGTTTTCGAAATTTCCCACAAATTAGTAATGTGCAATTTATATAGTTTAGTTGCATACCTTTGCTCTTAATGGTTCAACCGAATTGCATCTTCATATAAGCATTATATGCTCACTCGAATATTTCCTTCTCTCAAGTATAGGATAAAGTATAAAGCAAAAAGGGAGCACGCTTTGAAAAGATTGATCTCAAGGCATTTTTAGGTAACCTAGGATGCTAAACACTCTTAGTGGTTACATTTTATGCTCCATACCACTCTCCCCTTTTTTAGTGGTTGCATTTTATGCTCCATACCACTTTCAGTTTTTTCTTTTAAAGCATATGTTTTTGAGGTACAGATTTGTACTTTGCATCCATTTTTCGTGCTATGCTACTTTTTCTTTTTTCTTGACTCATTGAATGGTTGCAGTTTTTACTCCATACCATTCCTCACCTTTTGCATAACTCATTGGTTATCCTCTCTTTCTTTTGATTTTTCTCTCTTAATACCATCATCCTTTATTGATCACTTTTTACGTATTATTGCTATAGTTTTCCAACACTTTAAACACACTCAATACGTATAGGACGTATTCGAGAATAGCATATAAAACTGAAAGTAAGAAATTACTAGATATTACTCCACTTAAAACTTATCGGTAGCATTAAACTAAAACTATATAACTTATACTAATTAATGTTGGATTGAAATATATATTGAAACTTACTTGGATTGTTTCCTTTCAATGTCACTCATTACTCATCCTTGACAAATGCTAAATGTTGTGCCAAAAGCGCTCACATTCTCAACGTGCGCTTAAACTCGAAATATGCACCAACATCAAACTTGTAATACCTAATACTCATAATAACCTTAGAACATATGTTAATATAGTATAGGTATGGATAATTTATAAATAACACAAAATCAAGAAAAATTTTCATATTCTTCAACTTTTTTTTTAATTTATTTGATTTTTTGGATTTTTACAAATGCCCCCCACACTAAAACACAATGTCCCCATTGTGAGAGATTTTACTAAAAAAACAACTAACTAGTCTAAAAATTTGAAAAAGAAAAGTAAAGAAAAGAGTAAACCCATTTTTATTGAGAAGGAGAATCCGAGGGACTAGGAGTAAATTGACAATTTTGTTTTCTAAAGAAAGATAGTAATTTTCGAAGCATCGATTTATTACTCTTCTTTAGAATCTTCATGTCTTTTTTCATTACCCCATGTTCCGCTTGGAAACTGTCCAACTTTTCCTACATACTTGCCTTCCAATCTTCCGTGGCTTCATCTTCTTCATCTTCCTTTTTCTTCAATCATCGGAGCCTTAAAAAGACGACGTCTAGCAGTTGGATCAAATGGGCCAACGGAAGAATCTTCATGAGTCGAGATTAGTTTCTTGGTGCGGTTGGATTAGGAGTAGAAAGAATAGACATCATCGTTCTCTTAAAGAAGTTCGGTATTCTTCAAGCAACTCCCATCCATATATCGAAAGTACTCACCCAATTGTTGAATATAGGGGAGTTCGTTTCGCGCACCCAATATAATGGTGGTGATAATTTCAAATGCCCCAATCTTGTTCCTCATGCTCGTTGAATTCCTCTTCATCATGTCCCAAATTATATCCACGAACTCCACTTTTTGCTTATTCATTGTCCAAGAAAGAACAAACAAATCTCTCTTTTGGACTTTGGTGTTCTCTACTCTACAAAATACCGAAGTGCCAAGGTATTTGTGGAGTAGAAGAATAAACTCATCCTTAATTAGTTTATTTGGGGAATTTTTGGGATAAAAAACTCTCTTACCCGTTAAATCTGCCCAAACTTGATTTACTTGAAAAGATTCCATCATGCTTGATGAATTTTCGACTTCAAACCCGAACCAAGTACTCATCATCTCTCTTGTGACGGTATAATGTCTACCTTAGTTGTGAAATTGAATCACCCTCTTCTTTTTATCTTCAAAATCGAATGTTATTAGACATTCCAAAATCCAATCACAATTTTGTGGAAATCGCATTCCCACAAATGTGTGTAAACCAAGATCAGAGATATACATCCCCATTTGCTCATGGAGGCCTAAAGTCTCCAAGAAAACCATATCAAGAAAAATCATACCAGTGATTTCCAATTTGTTCAAAACTTGGAATCTTTTCCCCTCCTCACGTGAATGAATGGGAAAAGGACAACTGTATTCTTATTGATAATTTGGGATTTCTCTTCTATTGGCTACTACCTTAACACGAGGCATGTTGGTTTTTTTGAAGTAAAGGTTGAAAAAGGTTTAGAGTGTACAAGAATAGAGATGAAAGAATCAGAACTTTAGAAAGTTTTGTATAAGGTTCTGGTGGTTATGGGTTCAATCTAGACCTTTATATAGAGTTCTAATGGGTCATGGATTGTCCAAAATAGTCAATATAGCCGTTTTTCCTTCAAACTAGCCTTTAATGGCAGTTTCAATCATCTGTTACGTGTTAAATCACGATATGCGACGGTCATATTCTTCCCGTGTCCCAATCGCAAAGGCTTGTCGTGATCATGACTTTTTTCACTACAAGAACAAAAGGTTTTACTACATAATGTCACAGGCGCGATCTATAGTTGCGGTCATGACCTTCTTCAATTCTTCTATTTCTTCAATTTTTAGACTTAGTTCTAGAAAAACTTAGAGAAACAAACATGTTAAATATAAATAATAAATATTTACTATTTTCATACCTGGAATGATTTATGGTGAAGATAGTAATTGAACATCAACGTCTTGTTGTTCAAATTTATTTTCATACTTAACATAGATTAACAAACATACAATTAAACAAATAAACAAACAACAAACAACAAACTACAAACTGTACAAAATCCTAAATCTAAGTGAAAAGAGAATAATTATTCGGAGGAAATTGATTTTATCAATAGGTCAATCTTATAATAAGATTCCCATAGATTTCGCTCGACGTCAAACATCAACGTATGAATGTCATCGATTTTCCTATGAATTGAGATTTGTGCCTCCATAAGTTCGTTCAACTTTCCCTAGAGGTTGGTTGCTTTTCGTTCTTCTTCCCTTGCAATTTCCCTTTCTCTTTTTCTATCGGCTTCCACTCTCTTCTCCCATTATTTCCAATCATAAGTGATCCTATCTTCTCCAATGCACTTTACTAGAAATCCATACTCGAAGAATACTTCCATGGTTAATTCTGGAATCTAGTCTTCATCAGGAATGACTTTAGTGGAATAAGGCATTCTCCCAATCTATCCCAACAGATTTGCCATCGTTTGACACCCATATTCTATCATTCCAGGATTTTGTTCTGTAAACATAAGTGTCTCCATCATTATCCCTGAAACATCAACAGGTGTGCCATTCCAAATTGCTTCCATCACAAACAATTCCTCAGGAATGACAAGATCGAAAGTTGACTTACCAAACAATGCACCACTTAAGTAAAAGTGCAATGCAAGCAAATAAGGATCACGAATCCACCAGCTATAGGCAGATGCTTGTTTGAACTCAGTTTGGCCAATCAGGTGGTTCCATGTTGGTAAAGGATCTCATCCAGGAAGCATCTTATTGTAGCAATCCTTTGGAAATCCCATATATTTGTCCAGTGCTTTCCTTATCAACTTGTATGCTTTTCTGTGATGATGATAAACCAGGTAGTCCTTCTTATCGTTCTTCCATGCCAATGTTACCAACATCTCCATATATTTTTCCACACTATTTCCCAGAGACATGTTTGAATAAATGACAAAGTTCAGAATTCTGAGAGTGTACATTACCTTGTCATAAACCCCAAGATTGATAAAAAAATTTTCTATGAATGGTGTAGGAACTTTTGTATTCAGCATCCTTGATTATCTCATAATGATATTCTTCTTCATGAGAATGGATCGGAAATGGTCCTCATACCATTCTTGTAAGTTTGAGGGAGGAACTAGATTGGATTTATTTGTTAGAACCATTTTGAAATGAAAGAATTTTTGAAAGAAATGGGATGGTTTCAGATTTGGAACTGAATTGTGATTGAAAAGGTAAGAAATTCAGATTTTAGAAGTGAGAAATGATGAACACTCGCACATCGATTTATAGAGTTTGGAGGAATAACCATCGAATAACTGCTAAACTGCTACAATTTTAGCACAAGTTGCGATCGTGAATATATGTCACGTTCGTGACATACAAAATTTGAGAAATAGAAAGTTTTGTTAAGGGATTCAGGAGTGCGAAATGGAGTCACGAACTCAAATAAGCAAAATAAAAGAAAATCTTCTATTTATTGAGAATTCAGATGTAATAATATAACGTATCACCTTCAAGATAATTGTTTCATATTCTTTTCACATCCAAGTTAGGATAGACAAATTATACAGTTTAGGAAATAAACAAATAGATATAATTGGAAAATGTACCATACTCTTCTAGTATTTGATCTCTTAGAACGAACTTGCCTTCCCCGGAAATAGCACCAAAAACCTATTCGCCACTTTTCTACTAATAATAAAAAAAGTTCTTAATAAGAACATGTGTTGTCAATACCGCTTATCACATAGAAAAATGATGATAACTGCAAGTATACAATTGCGATGTAGTTTTAAAAGATATCGATCTCACAAGGAAGGAATTCGGTTCTAAGGACCGATTAGAGTTACGGAACAAAAGAAAATAAAATAAGTTCAGGGTTTTAGAATGGTGAGCTGATGAATAAACTGATGCATGAACAGATTAGAGAAGATGTAAAATATATAGATATTCCCTAAGAGCAAGTATAGTAGAGAAAAACATGCAAAATTATCAAGAATATTTTGTACACTAGATAACTTCAACAAACACGGTTCTAGATGCCCAAAGATTCAATAACTCACCGTAGAGCAACACATGAAATGACTTTTCTAAATCTAGGGTAAATGAATTATAACACTTATAAAAACTTGGATAATAATAGTACTATACTTAGTACGGGTCTCTCTCACGTAGCCATATTTAGCAAGTTACCACTCTAAAAATGTTGGCTCACTAAAAAACGTTATAATAAAAAATCTAGTGATTATACGCAATCTTGTTAACCCTGAAATCACTCTTAAAGTTAACTTGAAAGCAAATAAATTGATTAATATAAGAGATGCAAGATGAAATACTCAATATGATACATAGACATATCATAAACTTCAAAATAGAAAGTATAAGTACGAAATAAAGTAAAGTTGTAAGGTGTGCAAGTGAAAGCTAAAGATGATCAAACCGTATCCACTCTTTTAATGGGAGTCATCAATTCCCACAATTCCTGCATCTACTTTGAATTCAGTCTCGACTTGTACAGAACCTCCGCTAGGATGTTATTCTTTGCGAATATCGAACAAATGAATGTTGAAGCACAAAAACTTTTATTGATAAGTGATTTGCAATTACACTGATACAATAATCGCTCGAATTTGTGGAGAAATCTAATGATCAAAATAAGAATCGAATCACTTATACATTTTTCTCACTAACACTTTAAACGTAACGAAATCTATACAATTTTCACTCTCTATCTGTGCGTACACGTTTTCTTCATTGCCCATATATGTGCCATCCCATGAAAATGGTTGATTTGAACCCTATTAATAGAGTGCGAAGGGTTGCTTCTATCCAAACGAAGAGTCGTATCCATTGGCGAAGGGTTGCATCACTTCAATGTGATTTGATGCAAGGTTTCATCCTCATCTATAATGGAAAGGCACCTTGTCATGATTTGATTGCTTCCAAAAGGTGTCTTTTTATCTAATAGTTGATGGCGGTTTATCATTTTTATCCAGTGGTTGGTAGTTGAGAATAGTTATCCAATAACCATCACAAGTCATGAGCATGACTTACATGTCACTATCGTGAACATTGATTTGTAACAAATGGGTTTAACGATCATAACAGGTGTTTTTCTTAATGATTTTTCTTTGCAACTTTGTCCATCTTTGACAACTTCGATCCTAAGCCAATTCCTTGTGTTCCACACATCTTTTTGCACCTTTTTCACTCTTTTTACATGGAATACCATCTTTGATCATTTTACTCCCAAGATTCACCTAGTTTCTACACTTGCATTAAAAACAACTACATAGCACATGAAATCTTTTATATGAAGTATAAAATGACTCTAAACCATATCATTTTATAAGTAAAAATATCATGATAATAAGTAATTATACACTTATCACATACCACTCTCTGTACTGCCCAACCTAGTAGAAGAACCTAAAGCTGAGGAAGTCAAAGAAAATGATGATCTATCTATCAACTTCAACAATGGTAAAGATAAACCTCCACCTCAAAAACCTATTATAGGTCCTCCAACTGCTAATCCAAGTCTACTAAGGGAGATTAGAACTCATCGAAACCATCCGCTCAACAACATAATTGATGATGTTCATAATCCAGTTATGATGCGAGGTCAGCTTAGTAGGATGATGAGTCATCCAACTTTCATCTCATTGATTGAACCCAAGAAGTTCAAAGATGCAGAAGGAGATGATTATTGGATGATCGCAATGCAAGAGAAGCTGGATCACTTTCAAGCTTAATGATGTTTGGGATTTAGTTCTTAAGCTTAAAGGGAAATCAATCATAGGCACCAAATGGGTGTTCAAGAATAAGCTTGATGAAGGTGGCTCTATTGTCAAGAATAAGGCTAGGCTTGTTGCTCAAGGTTATGATTATAACAAGGAATCAATTATGATGAGACTTATGCTCCTGTAGCTCAACTTTAAACTATTCGAATCCCATGTGCTTTCGCATCCCATATGAACTTTAAATTGTTTCAAATGCATGTTAAAAGCACATTCCTGAATGGATTCATTCAAGAAGAAGTTTATGTCCACCAACCTCCAGGCTTTAAAGATTCGAAGAATCCTGAGCATGTTTTCAAACTAAAGAAAGCTCTCTATGGATTGAAGCAAGCTCCAAAAGCTTCGTATGAGAGGTTGACAAATTTTCTAATCAGGAAAGCTTATGAAAGAGGAAAAGTAGATACAAATTTGTTTATCAGGTGAAGGAAAGAAGATGTTTTGCTAGTCCAAATTTATGTGGATGATATCATATTTGGAGAAACTGATGAGAAGCTGTGCAAGGAGTTTAGCAAGTAGATGAAAAGAGAGTGCTCATTATCAAGCTGACCCCAGAGAATCACATCTAGTAACTTTAAATAGGATTCTCTGATATTTACAAGGCTCCATTGAAGTAGGAATGTGGTATCCCAACAACTCAGATTTCACTCCAAGAGGATTTACAGATGATGATTATGGCAGAGACAAGCTCGATGGGAAAAGAACCACGAGAGGATGTCATTTCCTTGGAGACTTCTTAGTCTCATGGTACAGTAAGAAGAAAACTTCTATTGCCCTAAGTACAACTGAAGCTGAGTATATGGCAGCAAGAAGTTGTGTAGCACAACTGATAAGGATCAAGTAGCAACTGGAAGATTATGGTATAAAGTCTAAGTGTCTGAAAGTTATGTGTGATAACAAGAGCGTAATTGACGTATCCAATAATCCAGTTCAGCATGGTAGGATGAAGTTTGTCAACATTAGACATCACTTCATTAGAGATAATGTGCTAAGGGGAGATGTCAAGTTGGAGTATATTACTTCAGATGAACAATGTGTTGACATATTCACCAAACCATAGCCAAAGGAACAGTTCAATGTTCTAAGGCAGCTTATTGGTATGGTGAACCCCATGTAAAGAAGAAGAAGTAAGAAATTTGGCTAAGAATTGAAGAGCAAGCCTTATTCCAGAAAAGGAGATAACAAGTGTCTAACTCCGTCTATATTTTAAAGTAATGGCCTAAGATTCAGTTTCACGGTTAAAATCAAAAGCCCATGATTTCAAAAGACGTGCTTTTGAATTGGAACCATTTTCTGCAAAACTCACCGTTTTACAAAGGTAGTTAATCAAACGTTCATCTTAGCATTAATTCTAACATGAGCTAAGGAAGCGCCACATATCTCTGTGAGTTGAGAAGGTCTATAATAGTTGAAGGAGTTGAAGAGAGAGGTTACTTGCATCCTTGAATTCTAATCAATTTTCAGAAGCAAAGAACCCTAAAGTCCTTTTTTCTCTAAATCCTTTTCTTTTCTCTCAAATGGAGATCAGTAAGACCACCTTTAGACTTTAATCCACCTCAAAGAGAAGCCTCATTGTGAATGCTAAAGGAAAGCTTGAAAAGATCACTTTGCCTGAAGGAACTCTCTTCATCAAAGTGGAATGGGCATCCAATCTGGATTTTGGCCAGTTGTATGGAGTAAAATATGAGAGTCTTCTAAGAAACCGCATCATAAATAGAATTATCAAGTAACAGAACTTAAGTCAGTTTCTACAGTTCGAGGGACCAGCCATTACAGGCCTCATTTGGGTATTCTACTCAAATCTCTACACCATACAGGGCTTCAATGATGTCCTATTGGTAGAAATTAATGAAAATTCTTATCTGATTTGCTCAAGACTAATTACGAGCATTCTCAACATGCCTCACAAAGGCACTCAACTTTGAAAAACTGGAAATGAAGATGGCATCATCATTTTTTAGGATTGAGAACTCCTAGCCAACTATGTGTTAGGGGAGATTACAGCATCAGGGATGAGCTGAACAGCTAGAGCTTTCCATGAGATGGTTGTTAAGCTATTGTTACCCAAGATGGGGTCTGTTACCCCAACTACACCTATTTCTAGAGGTGTGTGGTCTACCATATAGTAGAGGGTAAGACTATAAACTAGGTAGTGGTGATTCTTCTCCATCTGACCAAACTGACTACTATC
Source organism: Euphorbia schlechtendalii (assembly GCA_949673415.1). NCBI lineage: Eukaryota > Viridiplantae > Streptophyta > Magnoliopsida > Malpighiales > Euphorbiaceae > Euphorbia > Euphorbia schlechtendalii. Next base: position 30,402 of record CATIWQ010010505.1, read on the forward strand.
TCTCATTATGGTTACCTCATAACCGCTTTAATGAAGGTAGTGAAAGTAGATGTTGCCTTGTATCTTAGAGGTCTAGGTGATAAAGTAGTGCTAGTAAAGAAAACCTTGGAATTACTACACTTCACCAAACTTTATCACGACCAAGTGCATACTAGGTACAAAAAAGCACAAGAGAAGAGAAAACTCAAGTGTGTACTATTAGTATTACCTTTGGATGTGACTAAGGATGAGGAAGAAAGTTTTATGGTCAATTTTGAGGGAGATAACGAGGACATTAGTGATAATGTTATCAGCTAAGCTAGAACAAGTTACCACTACTGCAACCTCACCTAGGCCTAAAGCTACGCCGTCAAAGGCCAAGGAGATATGCATGCCCAACCCCCAGCATGGCAAAGGAGATAGATGAAAGCCAAAACTCGCACTCAGAGGGAAGATGAGGTGAAGTAGTAGGCTGAGGAACAAGAAGATGCTATGGAGGTAGAGGAAACCCTGTGCCAAAGAAATCGTAAATTGGTTATCTTAGAAGAAACTAAGGAGTAGGGTAACCCAAAGAAGAGTAAGGAAGAGGACTCAAAGACTATAAGTCCTAGCGTTGCAGCCCATGCTGAAGAAGTAATTTCAAAAGCTAAAGTGACTCAATGCAAGAACTCTTCCACCAATAGACCTTTACAGAAAAATGTACAATTGGTGAGCAGCGATGAGGATGTTGGAGGAACCTTATCCCTTGATCAGAAGAATCTGATCTTCATGAGCCCAACATCCCCACACCCAAATTCACTCAAACTGAGGAACTTCCTACTCAAGTTAATGTACCTCAAGCTGATCTATCCTTGGATCAAACAGCTAACCTAGAGGTACTCTTAAATCCTATCCCCTTTCTTCTATAAATTCTACTCCCTATTCTATACATTCCCCAGTTTCTACTCCTATGGTTACTAAAATTCCATCTTCTCCAGTAAATCCTTCACCTAATCCTTTTGTAAATCCTCCTCCACCAAATAATGTAAATTCCCTAGTAAATATCCCTTTTACTTTTAATAATACCCAATATTCTTTTCCCCACATTCTTCTCCTTCCCATACTCACACACAAACACCTAATACCCAAACTCAAATAATTCCTTGTAAAATCTGAACCAATCCTCACTTCCTCAACTGTACAAACTCCTAAACCTATCATTTCTTCAAACCCATTCTCAACCCCTCTAATCCCTCTTATTAGAGAAGTTCCTAATTCTAAGAACTCCACTCAGCAAGGAAATGCAAGTGGTCCTGGTACTTACACAAATTTTATAGTAGTGAAGTACATGAATAAAGCAGTAAGCCAGTCTAAGAGGATATGGCTGATTCATCAATCTTAGCTCATATAAGGGAGTTGGCAAGGAAGAAATTCCTCACTCTTAAGTCTAATACTGAGTTAGATGGGGTAGTTAGCAAACTAATACTAGCCTAAGAAGTGACGGACTTGTCATCCAAACCAAAGGCCAAGCTCCCTGAGATCGATGAACGCATAACCTTGCTCTCTGAATCACTATACTATTAAGAGTTTGAGAAAATTCAAGGTAGCCTATTTGTGATTCAAAATCACTTAGCAAAGGAGAGTGATAAAAGCATAGTTGATAAGATATCCTTGATCCTAGCTGGTTTATTATATTCTACAACCCAGCTTGGCGCTACTGTTACGTCTATCCCCATGTTTATAGCACTCTCTAACGTGGTTGTAAGAAAGATAAAGGGCAGTGTAGACGCTGCTACTGAGCAGCTGAGTAGTTTGAGCTTTACCATGGAAACTCAAACTACAGAGCTCCATAATTTTGATGAAGTGCAGGCCAAATAAAGTGGAGCAGTGATCGCAAGATTGAAGTTATGGTTAAAGAAGGTGAGACTACAAAGGATATAGGGCATAGTATGGCGAAGTAACTAGAGTCAATATCTAGGTTCATCATGAACCAAGATAACAAGATTGATCAAGTTCTCAAGGTTGTAAATGAGGTGTCTCAGAAAGCTGACAAGAAGCCTGTGCTGAATATTGACTCTCTAAGCAACAACTCGACACACTATGCAAGGAGATCAATACCAACATGGATGAAAAAGTTTCAAAGGCTTAGAAGTTCATCATGGAGGCTATGTGCAAACTTTATTCTTGAACCAACTGAGTCCATTGACCCAGAGATAGGCCTCTCGTTCATTCAAAGCTTAACATTCTCAAAATTAAAATTGAAGATCTTAAGAAGAATGTAGGATAACTTGTAACAATTGGAGTGTATGGTGCTAAGAATATAGACTACATTGTAAAGTGTATCTTCTATTTTCCCAAGGATCCTAGACATGGAGGCGAAGCTGAAGATTGCTCTCTCTACCTTAGATTTCGTAGCTCTATTATAGTGCTTTCAATAGTTCGTGCGCCAAGGCTTTGATCAAATAGCTCATCTCTCTAGATTCCATCATCTTCTCCTTAAAGAATTGAATAATCAAGACTTTCTAACCAACAAGGGTAAAGAGATGCTAGAGCAGGAAATTTTCCCACTGATCATTAGAAAGTATGAGGACTTTTAGTCTACTTTGGACTCCTTTAATGTTTGCCTCAAATAAATTGTGAAGGGACAGATATCAATGGGGGTGGAGGTAGCTGAATATGCACTCAGGATGACAAATTTGAATAAGGGAACTCTTCCTAAGCGTCCTCAGTAACCACCTCACACTCCGCATCATCAACAGAAATAGCAAAAGCCAACCTCTAATCAAGACAAGAATCATCTTGGACAAACTTCAAGATCTCACAAATAAGCTAAAGTATCAAATGTATCTAGAATAGGCAACTCTTGTAATAGGACTTCAATTGTAATTTTAGCTCAGGACACTTTTTATGCACTGACTAAATTTTTTCCATTAATGAAAAATTATAAGTTTTTTCATATTAAGTTAAGATCTTCTTAACTTCTATATTATTGAGTGTATCTGTCAATTAAATATATGATGCAGGATTACATATAATGAGACCAACTCAAGAGTAAAGCTGAAGTAAGACAAAGTCCCAAAATGAAGAAAATTCCTCTAAGTATGGGGAGTTATGCTGACTAAAGAAAATCCACTCAGTATGGGGGAGTCTAGACTATCTAAGGAAATCACTTAGCATGGGGGAGTCTTACATCACTTTCCAGGTATCTTCAATATCTTTAAACTATTTATTCAATTAATCTCTTCTACTACCTAGTTTGTAATTTATCTAAAATGACGAAGATTGTTGAACCCAAGTTAATAGTACTTCACAATACTTAAAATGTTTTGGAAATAACAAACTGACTAAGATAATGAAATTAATTGAGTACTAAGCATACTCTTAATTAATGAAGTCTACTTGAATATGTTTAAGGGAAAACAACTCAATTGAGTAATTAATTAAGTTATGGCTTAGAGTAATAAAAGTTGAGTTGAGCTGAGTATTACATAGCTTATAAGATATTCACTCAACTATGCTGAGTTAGCTTTTTAATATAAAAGCTGTGTACCTTTAACACTTAGAGAAATATATGAAACTTGTGCTACTAATGATTTCTGTGAGAAATAGAATATACCTTTGATGATTTTCAGGAGAAAAAGCACTGAAATTAAAGAAGATATTTCAGTGGTCCTCACAAATAAAAGGTGTCAATACGAAATGTTGGAGATTCCTCACTAAAGTCCAAGAAAAAAGAAATCCTCTAACATGAGCAGTTTCTCAATGTCTCCGTGTAACTGTGCAACATCAACAAGTCAACCATTCGCAGAATTCCACGTTGTAACTCGTGCGCCTCTCTATCAGAATAGATTGCTTGAAGATAATTGAGTTTTTGACAATAGATTAATCTCACGCTTCAATGTATGAAATCTCTATCTCTAAATGTCCTAGAATTTGTCTCCAACGTGAAAATTTGAAAGATTTAAAGAGAATAGATATTGAAGAGCTGTTAGGATGAGAAGTTTGCAATGACTAATTCTAAGACCTTCAACTATACATAGAAGACTGGAGCTAGGGATGGTAACGGATCCTGGACCTGGTTTGGATCCATGGATTAGGATCCGTTTTTTAGGGTCTGGATCTTAATTTTATAGATCCGTCGGATCTAGGTCTAGGAAAATGGATACGGATCTGGGTCCGGATTTTACAATGAAAGCCGTATCCAGACCCGGATCCAAAATTAAAGATTAGTTGTACTTTTTTATTTATTATTTACCCCAAAAATATTAGATAATTAATATTATTTGAGATCCACGTAAATCTAATTGAATGAACATAATTAAATGAGCATGTAAAATATTTAAAATAAGGTGAAATGTACAAGTATGGAAGCTGAAACTAAGAATTTGATGTTAATTACATGGACCCGTTTTGGACCCGGATCCGTGGGATCAATTGGATCTGGATCTGGATCCCAAAATTATGGATCCGGGTCGGATCCGAGTCTAACAAATTCAAACAGATCCGGACTGGCCCCAAGCTGGACCCGGTCTGAATCTGGCCCATTACCATCCCTAACTGGAGAAGAAGTTCAAACTTGGTGAGAATCACCTCGAAATTCTTCTAAGAGCTGAAACTATGTTCAATTACTCCTAACTTCAAGAAATTCCAAATTAAGCAATCAGCAAACACTCCTTGTCAAATATGTTTGAAATAGAGAGAGAATAGCACTTAAGATTTAATATTGTAAAAGATTCAACATTCTATAAGTTGAATTTCTCAGTTCGCAATTTTTTTAAAAATCTGAGTGACGATTTGGTGAGGGTACCCAAACTGTGGATTGAGTGGTAGATAGAAAGAAAGTTACTTTCTTTAATATTGTCTACCCACTGTAAAGGCTTCTCCACCTAAGGATGGAATGAATCACTAATGGATTAAACCTCGAAAAGGAATCCGGGGACTAGAGGTAGGTTAGGGTCGAACCAGGATAAAATCGTAGGTATTGAAGTTCTAACCTTATTCATTTACCATTATCGCATTCATCTCATTCATCATTCTACCTCTATTAATCATTTTTCTTGAAAAACCAATCCGAGATGAGTAAAGTACTCAGCAAGCGATTGAAGATAAACTGTGCTAGCAAAGTTGAGCAATTTATAGCTTTTAGACTCAACTCAGCTTAAAGCACTCAACACGCATCTAAAAGCTGAACTTGGTAAATATTTTATAAAATCAAAAAAGAAACCAAGAATGCATTCACCCCTCTTTGCTATTTATTTAAGCCATTTAAGACCAACAATAGGGTATTCCAATCATGTGTAGTCTCTCCTCTTGTGATCTCGGACACTTAGATTTATAAAGATTAATCCTGTGAGACATTGGGAGATAACCCTTTCTTAATTCCTCAAGGTTAAATCTAGCCAAAATCTTGTCTATGTATGTACTTTGATAAATACCTAGCAACCTTGTAGATCTATCACGGTAAATCTTTATACCAAGTATAAAAGCTGCTTATCCAAGGCCTTGCATAGATAACTTCTTTGATAACCATGACTTTACTATCTAAAGAAAAGGAACATCCTTTCCTATCAGTAATATGTCATCGACATATAATACAAGGAAAATGATCGCACTCCCACTAGCCTTCTTATATACATAGAGTTCATTAGCGTTTGATACAAAACCAATTTCTCGGATTGTCTCGTCAAACCTAATATTCCAACTCCTTGATGCTTGCTTAAGTCCATCCTGGGATGTAAAGTCTTCGGGTTGTATCATGTATACATCTTAATTGAGGTTCCCATTAAGAAACATGGTTTCACATCCATTTGCTAGATCTCATAATCATTATGAGTAGCAAGGTCAAGGAGAATCTTGATAGACTTTAACATGGCTACTAGTGAAAAGGTTTCATCATAGTCAATGCCTTCTTTTTAACTATAACCTTTTGCAACTAGCCTTGCTTTATAGGTAATCACATTACCATTCATGTCAGTTTTCTTCTTGAAAACTCACTTGCATCCTATGGGCTTAATCTTACTTAGAGCATCAAACAATTTCCAGACTTGATTTCATACATGGAGTCCATCTCTAACTTCATGGTTGTAAACCATCTGTCAGACTCTAAGCCTTCCAATGCCTCCTTGTAAGTCTTGGGCTCATCATCATCCATAAGGAAGATGTGTTTATCATCAGTTTTAAAATAACTGTATCATTCGGGAAAGATTGGAGCCCGACCTGACCTACACAATGTCGGTGTTATAGTAAGCTATTCCATGATTACTCTTTCTTGTGTAACAAGTTCAGGATCAATCAGTTGATAAACTATTTGATCCTCTTGATCACCTAGCTCAAGATTATTCTGACTAGCTTTTTCAAGTATGTGTTCCTTCTCGAGGAATTGAGCATTCCTAGAAACAAGTACCTTTTCATCCTTGGGACCATAAAAGGTATAATCCATACTCTCCTTAGGGTAACATATAAATAGATGCCTGTCAAACTTAGCACCCAACTTATTTGAACTTACCCTTTTTTATTAGACATGATGTATGGCTTAGAGGCAATTAGGGTGATATATCTATATTAGTTTCTAATGTACGAACAGTTTCAAATTATTGTTATCAATAATAAGGCAGCTTTGTTACTTATCTATGATTATTTATTGTGTATCTCGCTAATATTATATATATGTTATTATGTATATGTTCATTGATAAGACAAAGTCCATGACTATTTCATAGCGTGAAAGTGCGAGGACATAGTGGGAGCTATGTGGTGTGAGAACTGCACACATGTGTTACTATAAATGGTCTAAATATCCTTAGTTGTAGTTTCATTGAGACTGGACATCAATGAAGCGGACAGACTAGCATGTGTAGCCTTACACCGTGGATTTGACCCAAGGAGCCGATCTCACTAGTTAAAGGTGGTACCTTGAGTTAACACATTAATGTATTCGGGTAATACATTGGAGATCGCTATAAGACATACACTCAGAAATAACTACATTCATGTGTTGGTGTCATGTCTTATGCAATACTGTTAGACATGATGTATTCCCTAGAGGTAATTAGGGTGATATATCTTAATTAGTTATAATATACAAACTGTTTCGGATTATTATTAATAATAATTAAAGCATATTTGTTATTTATCAATGCTTTTATTTATTTATGTATCTTGCTGGCATCATAAATGAATAGTATTATGTATATGTGCATTGATAAGACAAATTTCATGACTACTTCATAGTGTAAAAGTGCGAGGACATAGTGGGAGCTATGTGGTGTGAGAACTATACATACGTGTTACTATGAATAGTTTAAATATCCCTAATCATAATTTCATTAAGATTGGACATCAATGAAGTGGACAAACTAGCATGTGTAGGCTTACTCCTTGGATTAGATCCAAGCAACCGATCTCACGAGTTAAAGGTGGTACCTTGAGTTAACACATGAATGTATTCAGGTAATACATTGGAGATCGCTATAAGACTGATACTTAGAAATAACTATATCCATGTGTTGGTGTCATGTCTTATTGTAGTAGCAGTACAAGTATCCTCAGACCTAAGATACTAGTTACCTTATCTAGGAGTTGCTATATTTGGGTCATACTTATTCATACCTTGGCGATCCGGATGATACGGTAGTGATTATCACATGTTGGTAAGCTGAGTAGTCAAGATGGGATTCATCGCTCCTAATATAGTGATATAGTGGGAGATGTACCTTAGGGCCCTTTGTTGAAGAGACACACTCATAAAGCTCTTATCAGAGCATAAGATTGATAGAATGGGTTTCTAGTCAATCTTGATACATTATGGCGAGTGGTGTTCTTCGTGAACAAGTCTAATTCCAAGATAGCTATAACGAGCTCAATAAATTGGATGGTACTAAACCTATTGAAAGGAGTATATTGTATTGGTTACTACTGTAGAACCGGATCAAGTCAAAGGCACGTGACGTTCTGAGTATCAGGGGATCATACACCTTTGCTAGAAAGCCCATTTGATCATCTAGAGTTATTAGGTTCCATATCGATCTAGAACACTGAGCCTAAAGGTTCCTAGATGGGAAGCCAAGTTTAGGTTAACCTCTAGCGACTCTATACTTCGGGATCCTATGAGGTCACACACTTTGGGTCTTTACCGTACTAAGTAAAGATCCTATAGACTGGGTATATGCCGAAAATATTTGTTTGTCAAATTCGATGGAAATTGATTAGACCAAATTAATAATTAAAAGGAATAAGATAGAAAATTGGGAAAATTTCATGGAGCGGAGCAAGGGAATTTTTCCCATTCCAAGTGGGCCCCAAACGAACAGGGGTTGTTGGGAGGGAGCTTGCACAACTATCCCGCAAGCTTAAAAGCTTGCGGGCCGCTAGCGTGGGGACTAAGCCCGCGCGCTAGCTAGCAACAAGCCCGTAAGCTAGGCTTGCGACACAAGGCAAGCCCATTAGAGCTTGCCTTGTGGCAAGGACACATGGGTCAACCCACAGGTCCTAGGGATCTGTAAGGTGACCCAGTTTGTGGGATGGGATTTTTCCCAACCCAAATTGAAAAATGAGGGGAGTTTTTCACTCACCTCTGCCTATAAATAGGCATCCCTTCTCCTCTTTTTAATGTACTTCAGCTTAGCCTTTCTCTCTAAGTTTGATATCTTTTCTTCATGAGATTTCACGAGATCCTCCATGAATTTCCAAGTGATGAAGAATTTTTTAGAAGGCTCTTTCTATTTTAAAGTGAGCCTTCTCGGTTAATAATTTTTGGGTTGGTCTTCGAGCAATCTAGTAGCTATTGTCTACCAACGGATTCTACCTCCACTAAGGTTTTGGTTGGTGAAGATCTACATGGATCAATCATAGAGGCTATCCTAGTTTTGAGGCTAATATCAATGGAATTCTTCTGAATTGTTTTAAGGGAAAGCCGCATCCAAAAGAGAGAGAGAAGCGCGCATCAACTGGTAATGTTCTAAACTTAGATGCTAGGTTTTCTTTTATAAGTTTTATAAACTTATTGGCATCTATATCAATCATGGCATGCTTCAAAGATCTTTTAGGTTAATTTTAAGTTTTTAAATTTCATCTTGCAACATTACGTGTTAAATTACTATCTTGATTAACCAACACTATTATCAAAGCCTACCTTATGTTATGCATGATTGATTTAATATGTTTATATTGGTATTTTCTATGAATTGATTATGTAGAACCCAAGTTAATAGTATTTCACAGTACTGAGTAGTTTTGGAAATAGCAAACTATCTAGGATAGTGAAATTAGTTAAGTATTAAGTAGACTCATAATTACTAAAGCCGACTTGAGTTTATTCAAGGGAGAATAACTCAGTTTTGCTGGATGATTAATTAAGTTATGACTTAGAGTAGGAAAAGTTGAGTTTGTGCTGAGTACTACATAGTTTAGGATTACTTCACTCAGCTCATGCTGAGTCCCGCTTTTATTTAATTAAAAGCACGGTTCTTAACACATAGAGACTTAACACATGTGCTACTAACTTCGTCTATGAAGGAAATTAATATTCTTTAATTATTTTTAAGGAGAAAAGGTGCTAAAATTAATGAAGATTCTTATGGTCCTCACAACACCAAAGAGTGTTAGTACGGATGTCAAAGATTCCTCGCTACAGTCCAAGTAAAAAGAATTTTTCTGTTATCCACCGCGTCTCAAGTGTCTCCGCATGTTTCTACCAATGTCAGCAAGGTTATCTAATGGGAAGACTCCACATTGCATTCTAGCACGTCTTTCTTAGAACTAGATTGCTTAAAGACAAACAAGAATTCGTCAATGAAATTTTATCGCGCCTCAACGTTCAAATTCTATCTCTAAACGTCCTAGAATATGTCTTCAATGGGAAGATTCGAAAGATTTGAAGAGATGAGAAATTGAAGATCAACAAAATCGTAAAGTTTGCAATAGTTACTTCACAGAGCTTCAAAGTATAAATAGAAGACTGGAGTAGACGTTCAAACTTGGTGAATCACCGTGAATTTCTTAAGAGCTAAAATGCTAGGCAAATTACTCTAGCTTCCAAAGAAATTCATCGCAAGCAATCAGCAAACATAAAATTCATATCTATTTGTAATAGAGAGTTAACATTATAAGGATATAAAATTTTTATAAGTTGAATCCAGTTCGCATTCTTAAATTAATCTGAGTGTCAGTTTGGGAAGGGTACCCAAACTGAGTTGAGCGGTAGTTAGAAAGGAGGGTACTTTCTGTAATAGTGTCCACCCATTGTAAAGGATTCTCCACCTATTTAAGGAATGACTCACTAGTGGATTAAAGCTTGGAGATGGTATCTGAGGACTAGAGGTAGGCTAGGGGCTGAACCAGGATAAACCTCAGGTGTTGATGTTCTATCTCTAAGCTTTAAGCTGTAGCAGTGATCATCTCATCCATTTATATCTCTCATTCATCTATTTTCTTGTTATCCGATCTATGCTGAGTAGTCTTACTCAGCTAAAGATTAAAGATAAACGGTGCCAGTACTGCTGAGCAGTTTATAAGTTTTTATATCGCACTCAGCATGCATACTCATCACGCATATAAAAACTGAACATGGCGATTAAAGTTTAAAAATCTAAAAGTAAGCAAGATTAAGCATTCACCTCCCCCCTCTGCTATTGTTAAGAGCTTGTTTACGAATTAACATATTAAAGTATGCTATGCATGACTTAGGTTTCAATTCTCATTATAGAAAATGATGTGATAACTAGATTAAGGTTTTGCTCTAACTTAGTCTGGGTGATCATCTTATAAATTAACAATGTTTTACCACACATGTAAATGCTTTAATTGAGGGTCATCCCATACTTCACTCAATTAAGTAATGAAATATTCAAATCATAGTTGTCTGTGGTACAACGAATCGAAGTGGTCATTGTTATTTTGGTAAGGATTGGACTTGGCTGCTCATTCACATTAAGGGGGCCTCTCCTACATGGAAATCTTCATCGGTATTATGTTCAAGTGTACTCAAGGGACTTTTATGACTTAGTTGATTTCGAGTATGGAAATTGGATTCTGCATATGGTTTTACAAACATGGTTTAAGTTGTTAGATTAAAACTTATAGACATAGGTGCAAGAGCTTAAACATGGACCTTGTTTGTTTTGCATGCTGTGTGGAGTCATGGCATAATGGAATGATAATGATGTACCAGTTTAGAGCATCTTCCCTTAGATTATAATTCCAAATAGTCTAGAATTATTATTATCATAATCATATCCATCATATAAGTCCTAGACTAGGGCGAGACTAGCTGCACTAATAAAATCCCTAAAACAATATTAAGGTGGTAAATTGTCTTTCTGTCATAAATCGTGATATGAACCTTATAAACAGATGTAAGGATATGTACAACATGCTTTCTCTTAACATGTGTTTGGTCATGAGACTAGATGGGGTTAATGCCTTAACCAAAATAGGTTAGTTATCTATGTTAGTGAAGCTAATAGCAAATTGTAGACATATTTGAGGAGTCGTATAATTAAATGTGCACATCTCGAGAAAGAGAACTCAAATAGACTAGCAATTGTAGGGAATGCAAATGGATGGGTTCCAACCATGGTCATTTGTTATGGTTTCACCTACTATAGCGAGGGTCATGATGGATGGGCTATGGATGCCTACTAAGGAAAATTGGTTGGACCAGGTTTCTCGAATTCAATAGAAGGGGCTATTTGAATGTTGATAAAATAGCAGAAAATATGTGTTTAATTAAAGACCTTATATTAAATGCATGTGCATATACTAATGACTAAAAAATTTCTATCTTATATCTTGATAAGTGTATAATTACACTTATTATCACATTAATTTTATACAGTAAACACTATAGTTTTAGTCATTTTTACACTTCATATAAAAGATTTCACGTGGTATGTAGTTGTTTTTTATGTAAATGCAGATACTAGGTAAATCTTGGGAGTAAAATGATCAAAAGTGGAATTCTATGAAAAAAGAGTGAAAAAGGTGCAAAAAGATGCGTAGAACTTAAAGATTTGGCTTAGGATCGAAGCTGTCAAAGATCGGTGAAGTTGCAAG
>CATIWQ010010515.1:0-10578 GCA_949673415.1 Euphorbia schlechtendalii
TATTTTATTTCGTATTTTATATAACTGAAACTAATGTCTAAAACAATATATGATATATAATTATACCATATAATAAATTTCACGAAATATAACATATGTATCAAAATGCAAATATTATGTTATGAAATGGGATGTTACAACCTACCTCCAATTCCCATTCATTTTCCGAGCTTTAATCTACTATTTTAACTCCTTTAACCAGGTGGAGAAGCTTTCATAGCGGGTAAAATTTTATAGCAAATACCTTATAAACTAACTACCAAACAGTTTAAATATCCTTCTCAAACTGCTATCACTCAAATAATTGAATAAAGATTCTAAGAGAACAACTTATAACATGTTGATCTCTTTACAAAGGATTTAATATGATTTCAGTAATCTTCTTTGCTTCACTAAAAACAGAGTAAATTCTAGATGATGTTCTTCAACTTTTGGGGTTTGTTGGATTAGTTTGATATAACTTTAACACTTAGGAAATTTCAGATGTATTCATCAAGTTTGAACGTTGCCTTCAGTCATCTATTTATGGAACAATGTTGTGGTAGTCGTTGCATACTTATACTTCATCTCGTTTAATCTTCAATTTCTCTTATCTTTCAGTGTTCAAAATTCTTCACGTTGGCGATAAATCTGAACCGTTGTGAAAGAGATTTGTAATCGTTGATGTGCGAGATAAAACCTTTAATCTGCGAGATTAAATCATTGAATATTGTTATCGCTAGCTTTTGAAAATCTCTTGATTCAGCAACCGGTATTCAACACAATTTATCATAAGTAACTAAGTCAGCATACAGTTTAAACTAAAACTTGGCTAACCTTAACTAAGTAGAATAAAGTGATGATTGAAGTATTGACTTATAAGCTGCTTTCCTTAATGTTTGATCATGATAAAAAACCTCAACTCACTGATTGTTGAGCTATCATTGAATTGAGTTCAACAATGTCATTTTTTTATTAGATTCATGAATCAAATCAAAATGAACAAGCTAAAAAAAATTAAGCATGTTATCGAATTTAATGTAATTAATTTGATCAGTACAAAAATCTTTTGGTTTTGATCGATTGAGATTAAAAGTACTAAAATGATTTATGCCAGAAGATCAAATAAAGTGATTTAGTTATTAAAATAAGACCAATCAGTCTACTTCTTTGCTTGATTTTATTTGAATTTTACTAAATTTATCAACCCAATCCAAACCTAGCTTGTACTTTGAAATTTCAAATTTTGAAAAGAAAAACTAGAACATTAGTTCACGAAATTTTTTATAAATGCACAAGATAATTACATGTAATTAAAATTTTAATGAGTTTGAAATTGTCAATTTTCACATTTTACAAAATTGGAAAAAATGTAATTTATTTAAATAAAAATATATAATTGATTACCTTCTTGATTTGACTTTTTAATATACAACCATGTTTATTATAGTCAAGTTTAAAAATTTATACATTTAAATAGAGAAATAAAATAATTATTCAGTATGAAATCGAAATAAAATTAATAGTCATTGGGTTGGATTTGTATATTTATAAAAATCATATATGTGTAGGGTTGTAAATGTAAAGAACTGTTCGATGTTAGGCTTGGTTAATAAATGAACTTGATCGTGAATAAAAACTTAAATGAACAAGCTTGAACAATGAGATACTTGACTTGAAAGCTTGTGAACATGCTCGATAAGCGACTCGTAAACTCGCAAACAAACTCGTTAAAAGGTTTGTGAACATGTCCATAATTACGAATATTATAATTAACATATAAATATTATAAAAAATAAGTACACACACCTATGTGTAACGTAAAATTTGAATATTTTTAAGAGATTAAATAATTTTTAAATATATAAAAATTCTATTAATATAGTTAAACATAATTTTAAAATTTGATATTTGGTTTTGACTTGGCGAAAATATAATTAATATGTACGATTAAAGCTCGTATGAACAAAGGTTGACTAAGCTCGACTAAAGCTCAGCGAGCTCGGTTCAGACTTGATTTGCCCAAGTTTGAGTTCGTTGAACATTTAACGAATCAACCTTGAACAACCAGTATTTGGATTCGGCTCAAACCGTTACGGTCCTAATTTTATTCCACCGAAATTGGGTTACTAGTTTTGGACCAAAAATTCATTGAAATCGAGTGTCCCAAGCCAAACTACTATCCCAGAGCGTAATCGAATTTAAATAAAACAAAAAGTTGAGTGTACTTCAATTCGTGTATTATCAAAGGGAAAGTTGGAGATATGGTTCGATACGAACAACCAAAAAATCATTTATCATATAAAAGAAATCCAAAATTAATTATCCGATGTCTAACGAGAAATAAACATGTTTATTATAAGATATACAAATATCTACATTTATACATTCTTATTCGGGACACGGTCGTAAACCATAATTAAATTCTCATCCTTTTAAACATTTTGTTTTCCTCCAAATTATGATGTTTGTGTTGTCATTTACTGGTGTAAGAAAAAAAAATGGCAAAGAAAAAAGAAGGTTTAAAAAATGGCGGATGTTAACATTTATTCATGTTTCTGTTCCCGCCTTGTGTAGTGCGTCATCAACATCACCTCCTACCTCCCTTCCTTGTAGTTATGGTCATAAATTTTCCCAGAAAAACGACAATAATAAACAGCCCCAAAATCCTGTCAGAAATACCTGATTCAACAGGCTAACTTCATTATTACCGGAAGTAGCCGGTCATCTCATCGTCCCGTCTCTCGAAACCCTATGAGAGCTATCACTGTAACAAAGATTTTGTTTTTATGTAACAAGACTTGTAGTGTATGTGAGTGAGTGATTTGTGCATTGCATTGTATAATTCTTACTAGTAATAAGGATGCGTGAAGTTAGCAATTCAATTTTATTGGAAATCCCATTCGTATCTCTGCCATTTCTGCAGCCGCACCAGAAGATCATCATCACCTTTCATTTCGTCATCACCACTGTTCACCCTTTTTTTAATTATATCCCTATTTTCCTCCTTATTTATTTATTAATTTTATTTCTCCTTTTTCCTCTCTTTCTACAGAATAAAGTTATCATTTTTATCTCTCTCTTTCTGTTGTTTGTTTCAATGGCGGAGGGTTTTGAGGCATACCATGTCCCACAACAAAGTAGAAGAGATAAGCTGAGAATTGTGGCTCAGAACCAACCTCTTGATCTTCAATCTTTACTCCCTCTTTACAATCCCTCTCTTTTCTCTCCTTCTTCCTCGGATTTTCACCCTAACTCGCTTCCTCTCGTCAAACATGAAGCTGCTCATTCTAATTTAATGGCTTTTGCTTCTTCTTCCGGTTACAATCCTTACCTGGATCCGCCCTCTGCTAATTTGCCTAATCTGAACCCTAATGATGTGAACGGCAACTTCTTTCTTTACACACCAAATTTGGAAGCTTTTGACCCATCCTATAACGAAAATGAAGTTGTTATCCCGTTTAAACCGGAACCTTTGTCGTTATCTTTGTCTTCTCAAAGATATGTTTCTTCTGTCACTGCCACCGGCGAATATGCTGTCGCCGGCGGTCCAAACGGGGTTTCTAGAAGCGGGGTTGTTCCGGTTGGTCCGTTTACTGGTTATGCTTCAATTTTGAAGGGATCGATATATTTGAAGCATACTCAACAGTTACTGGAAGAGTTTTGTAATGTGGGTGGGGCTATTAACAGTGAAAAAATCGCCATGGATGCTTCTTTCTTTGATCCTTCAATTGACTGTTTAAACACTGATACTGGAGATGGAATTGAGAGTGGAAGAAACAAGCCAAGGTTGATTGCAATGCTTGATGAGGTATGCATTTTGATCACAATAATTGATCAAATAATTTTCATGTTTTTGTTTGTTCTTTGATGGATTTTATGTGGGAGCCATAAATCTGTATTATTAAATGGAAAATAACTGATTTCTTTAATGTGCTGGGACAGGCGTTGTAGCTTGCTTAATACTGAAATATAATATGCGATGTTGCATGAATATTGATTAATGAAGTGACGGTTCTCTGGAATAGAAGCTCTAATTTCTTCAATTAATTCGATTCTTGAGTTATTGATTGGCCTTGATGATCACAAAAAATAAATCAGCTTTTATGAAAAGTGGATAGGAGGGAATATATATTTGCTGCTGCACAAAGATTTTGTTTGTAAGCATAGCATGTAAAATATATGTCTGACATGCATTAATAGAGAGCCTTGTAAGAGATGACAATGTAGCCATGTAATTGAAGGAATCCATTTGGAAAGATTTATACTCCAACTCATTAAAAAAAGCAACACTAGTTTGTTCCAAATCTGACTAGTAGATGACAAGGTGTCTTTTGTTTTTTGAAGGAATGGTTTCAAATTGTGGTAAGAATATTATCAAATTGATTAATGATTGTAACTACTATTTGAATTCAAAGTAGGGTTAAGATTTTGTGGAATAATTTCTCCATGTCACTTCATCTAGGTTATACATTTGGCATTTTCATTCTTAGCGCTCTTATGACAGTACACGTAATGATGTGTTATGATTAAATTAGTGGCATGTAATTTGAATGATAATCAATAATGGTTTAATGGATCCTAAAATTTCTTTAGTTCAAAAAATAATGATTTTATTGGTTGATATGTATTGGGATAAATTCTGTGATGATTAGCTTAATAGTATAGTTTGAAAGTTTGTTTCTTTTAAGTGATGCATCTGAATTCACCAAAAATGGGATGATATCTCCAAAATTTGGAGACAATTTTATACATTTTACAGTTGTCATTAACCGTTTGACCCACAACTGAGAAGTAAGGTTCAATAGTATCTTTTATACTATTATTTAACAAGATATTAGTTCTCTCACCCTCCCTTAATCATAAAACCGGTATTTTGCGTAATTCAGTTATTTTGGTTTCATAAAGGAAAGCACCGCAGTTAGAATATTAAAGTCCAGGGGATAATTCTGTTATTTTTCTCTTTTGACATGTCACATTTGCGTTCTTGATTGCTTTTGACATGAAAGTTTCTGAATGTTTGGCGGTTTTACACACGCATGATCCATTTTACAGTGAATATTAAGTGTTAGTCATGGCTATTGATCTTCGAAATATTAAGTTTGACAAAATATTTTGCGAGTTGATGTTAAGAGGAGATCCTTTCGTAGTGGCTTTGAGTATTAATACCCATAAAAGATGCGAGTTGAGTAGAACATTAACATAGTTCTTATTTTTTATATAATTTCAATTTTGTTGCTATGTAATGCTATTTTTTTAAAAAAAGTGATCTATAAGTCAGTCAGTTTAATCATAAAAGCATTTGATAGAACTAGTCTTTGGTTAAGTTGATTAAATTTTTACTGTTATTTTAAAAAACTAATTTTACATCAGTATGAAATCCATATCTTTTTTTATTATTAGGTGTATAGAAGGTACAAGTATTATTTCCAGCAGATGCAAGCAGTAGTGGCATCTTTCGAGTGCGTAGCTGGGCTGGGAAACGCGGCTCCATATGCAAACTTAACCGTGAAAGCTCTCTCTAAACATTTCAAGTCTCTAAAGGACGCAATAACTGAACAGCTTAACTTCACCAACAAGTCTCATGGCAAGGAAGAGGCTGCAAGGTTCGGGAACTATGATAAAGCCCTTTACACCCGAAGGCCGGCTCATATCTCGGGATTCATTGACCACCAGCCCGTTTGGCGACCCCAAAGAGGGCTTCCCGAGCGTGCTGTAAACATTCTTAAGGCATGGTTGTTTGAACACTTCTTGCATCCGTAAGTTACCAAACCTTTTGCGCTTAAATTAGTACTATTATTATCTTGCTCATTACAACGTTAAGAATCTTGTTTGCTTATGTAGGTATCCTAATGATACGGACAAGCTATTATTGGCCAAACAAACAGGTCTATCGCGAAGCCAGGTTTGCATCAGTTTGGACATATTTTGATTTTTTTATAAGACAAATGGAACTTTTTGGCCTCGTGGTATAGCTAGTTTGGCTGTTTGCTTCTTCTACTATACATGTTATTTTATTTAGTCACAGTGCTATGCAAATTGTTACCTTTTTCTTGGTTGTGCTATACATTTGTTACTCTCATTTAGTTCTTGTGCTATCCAAATATATGCTAAAAACTTTTTTAGCAAAATATCACACAATATGTATTAAAGGGACCAAAATAAAAAAAGGTAACAAATTGAATGGCACATTGTTTAATTTGATAACATGTACAGTAAAGGGATTAAATGGCCCGTAACAAATTGAATAGCACATGATCCAATCGTGTAATATGTAGAGCAGAGGGATCAAATAGCAAACTGATCAGAAAGGTCCTTATGCTTGTTTTAATGTGATGTGACAAAATCTACGTGTAATTAGGTTTCAAATTGGTTCATTAACGCGAGAGTACGGCTTTGGAAACCAATGGTGGAAGAGATACACATGCTTGAAACGCGGCAAGCACAAAAGGATTCACAAGATGCCAATGAAATAAGTAATTTTGTGCCGGAAAATCCATCCACGTCCACACAAAGAGACCACGACATCCCATCAAAGCGCACTAGAAGTGATCTTCCCGATTTTCCTGCCGGGAACGAGGAGGGGCCGTACAATGGTTTGCTTAGCCATGCGCCTTTAGGAGGCGGCAGAAGCAGTGGTGTTTCTCTAACACTTGGCCTCCACCAGAATAATGGGATGGGTGTGTCGGAGCCTGCTTTTCCACTGAATTATGCGGCCCAACGTTTTGGCCTTGGGCTTGAGACTGGTGATGGGCTTGTCATGGGGGGTTTCCAAGGGCAAAATCGACAATTCGGAAGAGATGTTATTGGAGGACAGCTTTTGCATGATTTCGTTGGCTGAATTTTCTTTTTTGTTTCAGGCACGAGGGTATAGGCGGGATCTCTTGATACTTTGTGCTAGGAAAAATGAATGGTGTAAAGTTTTACTGTAAATCTATTATTATTATTATTATTATTATTATTATTATTATTAATGATGCATTGAGAGGCCGATTAGATCAATGATTAATTATTGCCTTGAGAAGGGGAGTTTTAAATTCTAATATGTATGAAAGCCTATATTATACAAGCTTTATTTATCATTATTCGCACTCACATGTTACTCCTATCCATTCGTACACGTCACGTAAAATGGTTTGAGTCAAATTTAACCAGATTTAGTGTTTCTTGTGGGCTGGGTTTCTGCTTGAGACTCGCTTTTATAATATATTACATTTAATAATTGTTTTTGGCTTTTTGATCCTGGGTTAATATGAAATCATTTATAAATATGTCTGTTTTATACATCTCACACGCTTGTCAATATTTCCAGGTAAGTGTCTTAAATTGTATTCTTCCATACTCCACTGATATTTCCCTATCAAAATATGTAGTATAAAATTATCTCACATTTTTTTGTAGCTGACTAACTGAACATACATCTTTATCAACATCTTCCTGAGGTGTATACTAATTTAACTGTTTGCTATGTGTATTCAAAGATTGTCTTTGCCTTACTGATATATCGGGTTGATCAATATGCGCCATTGAACACATTATACATATGTAATTGAGGAATCAATCACAGTTGCTAAGGAAAACTATTGGTTTTAATCTAATATGAGTCTCATACACCCTCTCCGATTCCTAATATTTTCTTTTACTAACTTGAGCATTCGAGTATATATAGTTTCGTACCTCAACCTCATACGAGCAAGCAAAATATATACAATATTTTGTAATTTACATAAAAAACAACAATATATTTGGAAGGAGCAAGTAAAATTGAATGATAAAACTTGCTAAAAGGCAAGAAGGATTCCTGAAATAGAACAAGGGTTGAGGTGGGCGCATGGTGGCAAAATGGCATTCCATGGGAAAAAGAATAGAATAGAATAGGATACATGTATAAGTGTTTGGTCATGAGAGTGAGATTAAATTAGTGATAAAGAAGACATGGAATAAATGTTTAAATGAGGCAATTATTCTTTCTTTGTTTCTTTCCTTCTTCAGTTTCTAACCTATGAACTAACAACATACTCCATGTATGGTCACACAATAGGTGGGGTACCTATACTGTTAATGGGTGTTTAGCAATGTCATGAATAATAACTGCTTTTAGTAAATAACAGTTCTGAATGTTTGATTATAATTGTTTTTAGTTGCTTTGAAGAAAAAATTTAACAAAAAGCAATTAACTAACAATGACCACAACAACAAAGATCAATAATGTGTTGGGTTATAAACTTGATTTAATTAAGAAAAAAAAATCCAAACTAAATTGGAGGCTATTAGCTACAACTAATTTGGAGGCCATTAAATTCAACCAAATAAGTTAGCTATTTATTGTTTAAGTTGGGAGTTGTAGTTAATTGGATGTTGTGGTTAGTAAATGTGCCAGTTGGGAGTTGTATCATTCACCTATAAATAGGTGAGTTGTTTAGTTGTTTATCATCAAGTAGAAATAGGAACTTCTTAAGAGAGAAAAGAAGAAAAATAAGAGTGAGTTGTAGTGTTGTATTTGAGTAAGTGTTCTTGTAATATTTTCTTCGAGTTTAATCAAAATTATTCTTTTGAGTGTTATATTTCCAACAATGTGGTACCAGAGTCATGTTCAAAACTCGATTTCGCTTTCGAAAAAAATTCATTTCCGGGTAACCAAGTTCAAAGAAATCTGCAATTTGCAAGGGAATATAATTTCGTTGCTGTTTCCTTGCTGAATTTGTCAGAAAATCTGCAGGTTGCAAGGGAAAACAATCTCTTGCAGAAATCTGTCAGAAGGCTCTTGTAAAGCACACAGTGTTGCATCAGACTCAAGAAAGTGTCGCAACAGCCCGTGTATGCCTAGAGAAGCTATTTGAGTAATATGGCGAATGGAGTGGCATCGGTCCAAGTTCCAACACTCAACATCAACAACTATGATAACTGGAGTATCAAAATAAAGGCTCTTCTCGGTGGGCATGATGTTTGGGATATCGTAGAGAAAGACTTCAACGAGCCAGAAAATGAAGCCACTCTTACATCCGATCAAGCAATAAGTTTGAAGGATTCTCGAAAGAGAGACAAGAAGGCTCTCGTCCTAATCTATCAAGCCTTAGATGACGACGTTTTTTAGAAGATCTCAAATGCAACATCAACCAAGCAAGCATGAGAGAAGTTGCAAACGTCATTCAAAGGAGTTTAGAAAGTGAAAAAGGTGCATTTCCAAACTCTAAGAGGTGAGTTTGAATCCTTACACATGAAAGTGTCCGAGTCCATTTCAGATTATTTTTCAAGAGTAACAGCCGTCTCTAATCAATTAAAGAGAAACGGTGAGAAGTTAGAAGATGTGAGGGTCGTAGAGAAGATACTCCGATCATTGGATCCCAAATTTGAGCATATTGTGATGACGATTGAAGAAACCAAAGACTTGGAGGAAATGATGATAGAGGAACTCCAAGGATCACTACAAGCCTACGAAAAAAATACAAGAAGAAACAAGGGATCGCTGAACAACTCCTCAAGCTATAACTTAAGGATATGAATGAAAGCCATGGTAACACTGAAAGCCAACATGGAAGAAGCCGAGGCAAAGGTAGAGGTCGAGGCTGTGGTCGTGAACGAAGTTGGAATAGTAATAACAAATTCCAATAATAACTATGAGAACGGAGAAAGCTCCACTTGTGATCGAGGGAAAGGCAAGCTAAATGTGAGGTATGACAAATCTCAAGTCCAATGCTACAATTGTCAAAAGTTTGGACACTATGCTTCAGAATGTAGAGCTCCAAGGAATAAGGTCGAGGAGAAGGCAAATTTTGTGGAGGAGAAGACCGATGAGAAAGAAACATCACTGCTAGCATACAATAATAGCAGTGAAAACCAAGAGAATACGTGGTATCTCGATACCGGTGCAAGCAATCACATGTGTGGAAGAAGAAGCTTGTTTATGGAACTTAATGAAGTAGTAAGTGGTGATGTCTCATTCAAGGATGATACCAAAATATCCGTGAAGGGGAAAGGTAACATCCTCTTTCATGCTTAAGATGGTAGCCACCAATTAATTTCAAATGTCTACTATGTGCCTAATTTGAAATGCGACATCCTTAGTCTGGGTCAACTCTTAGAAAAAGGCTATGATATTCATAAGAGATGGCAATGGATATCTTATCGCCAAAGTTCGAATGTCAAAGAGCAGAATGTTTCCTTTGAACATTCAAAATGATGTTGCGAGGTGTCTAAAGGCTTGCTATAAAGACTTATCATGGCTATGACATCTTCGATTTGGTTATCTCAACTTTGGAGGATTGGAGCTGTTATCCAAGAAAGAAATGGTAAGAGGTCTACCATGTATCAATCATCCTGATCAATTGTGCGAAGGATGTCTACAAGGGAAGCAATTCAGAAAAAGCTTTCCAAAGGAGTTTGATAAGTGTATAATTACACTTATTATCATTATAATTTTATACACTAAACACTATAGTTTCAGTCATTTTTATACTCCATATAAAAGATTTCACGTGGTATGTAGTTGTTTTTGGTGCAAATGCAGATACTAGGTAAATCTTGGGAGTAAAATAATCTAAAATGGAATTCTATGTAAAAAGAGTGAAAAGGGTGCGAAAAGAAGCGTGGAACTTAAAG
>CATIWQ010010535.1:0-32663 GCA_949673415.1 Euphorbia schlechtendalii
AAAATAATTAAAATTTGGAGTCCAAACGTCTTTTGGATCCGAAAATTTTTGAAGAAAATATTTATCCAAAAGATAATTAGACTCGGGTTCTAAATTTGTTTTAGACCCGAGAATATCTAAGGATTTTTGAGAAGTGTAGGAAGAAGAATTGTTTTGAAAACAATCAAGATTTGAGATCCAAATGGGTTTTGGATCTAAATTATTAAAGAAAATATTTTTGATGTTTTTCTCGTTGTCTTTTTATCTGAAAATCTAATTTTTTATCTAAATTTTCGAGCCCTTTCAACAAAAAAATATCCCGAATTTATAGAAATTCGGGACAAATTTAAACAATGCTCACTGAAGAGTTCCGCGAGCCCCCTACCCTCGCTGAACTCTTCAGCGAGGGCCACCCTCGTTGAAGAGTTGGAGGGTGTGTTGGCCCAAAAATTCCTTAATTAAGGAATTCTTTGGTCCACTCCGCCCTTTTTTTATTTTATTTTAATTATAATTAATTAATTATTATATATATATATATTTATTTATATATATACATATATTTTCAAATAACCCAATTAAATTATTTTGGACCCTTAAAAAATTATTTATGTCCCTTAAAAATATTTTAAGCCCTTAAATTTTCACTTTGAGACTTTTAAATATTTTCTATGGTCCTAATTATTTTTTTAGGGTCCCAAACATTATTTTTTACCGAGGAGAACTCCCATTTGAAGATCGTCGGATGGCCGAAAATCGTGTGATTCGAGGATAAATTTCTCGAAAAGCCATCATCATTGAACGCGCGAGCTAGTACAAAATCCCGTGCTCACACCCAGCTAATGTTCTAGCATGGCCACACCCCCTTCTTAAGAGCCTTGAAAGCTTCTACCCTATTGTTTGTGCAGGTAAAATTACAACCCAAATCGGGAGAAAGATTCCAGTCGGTTGGAAAGTTGGGGTAGCGGTCCTCTTGTCTAATAAAAATAAAGTAATTTTTGAAATTTTTCGTTGAATCTACTTTGTGCGTGAACCTATAGAAGCCGCCTTGATGAGTAAAATGGTAAAAGTCCTCAGTAGCTGTTTTCCTCAACGATGCAATCCGCCTGAAAAACTCGGCGTCGAAACGCATCTCCAATCCAGTATAGATGAAGTAATGACCAACTAGATCTATCCAGGCATTGGGATGAAGTTGAGCCGAGCTAATCTCGAAATCTATCAAAACTTCACTTAAACCTTCTGGAAGTGGATACACGAAGCCTGACCAAATTTGGTCAATATAAATCCCAAAATACCCCTCAAGCGGGCGAGTGATCAGCTGCTCTTTGGAGGGAAGCACCACTTCACACCCCCTTGAGCCAAGGGAACACCTCCTTCTCAAATTCTAGGTCGACTGGATCCTGAATTGACTCGATCAGATCTATCGATGGAGTTCTATTTATTACTTCCCTAACTTTTCCTCGTCCTCTAGACACTGATACAGGACGAGTAGCCACATGCCACCTCACGGGGCAAGCTGCGCTTCTCTTTATCCTACGTGTGCGAGATGAGACTCCTACTGATTCCCAAGGCGGCGTTGAGGAAAACCGGCCCATCTCTTCGTTAATCTTTACCCAGGCCGAAGCAGAGGAGGATTGGGAGGATGAGGCAGACTCGCTGCGAGACACTCGATTCTCACCAGGCTCGGACATGGCTTCAGTCGGTGGGGGTTCCCTAGAGGTCGAGACATAATCAATATAATCTACGTTCAAAGGTTTGAAGTATTTGGAGACCACCTCAACTATTTCCCTACTAAATTGGCTACTAGTGGTTGAGGCGGAATCAGTCATTACCACCTAGTAAAAAACCTAATAAGTTAGAAGAGAGCCTAAAGAATCCTAAGTTAGTTCGAGGCAGCATAAACAACAATCAAATTACCTACGTTGGTATTTCAGATCTAAGTGGCAGCAAGAATTAACAAACAACATTTCTATCGATTGAATATGCAATTCAGATCTAGCAAGCACTTTACGCAAGAACAAGTAATTCTGGAAAATTTTTTACATATATCTTGGGTAGATGAGATGCAAAACACAAAAGGCATTTCATAATGAACTGATCAAGGCATTAGCAGGCAAGCGAAAAGGAAATCAAGGACAAAATCTAGAGAACAGTTGAGAAGTTATGTAAAGAAGAACTAACATGGCCGTAATTTTCACAGAAAGCAATAGCAAAAAATAGTAAATCAGTGGTAAAAGCGAAACAGAAGAAGGATGATAACTTACTTGTGTAGAAAATATGCTTGATCGGAGAAATTTCAGAAAGGGAAAGATGGTTGACAGAGCTTGATGAAGAAGAACACAGTCGCCGGAGAAGAAAAGAGGTTACAGAAATGGTGAAAAGAGAAAATGAAACCCTTATATAGAAGACGAAATGACATTTGAAGGGATATTTTCCCCCTATGTGACACGTGGCGCGTTGCCTTCTTCACATTCAAAATTTGAAAAAACACGGGCTTTTCATTTTACCGCTTGAGACACGTAAGCCCTAGATTGGCACGTGTCGATAAATTCGCCTGG
Organism: Euphorbia schlechtendalii; assembly: GCA_949673415.1. Lineage (NCBI taxonomy): Eukaryota > Viridiplantae > Streptophyta > Magnoliopsida > Malpighiales > Euphorbiaceae > Euphorbia > Euphorbia schlechtendalii. The sequence goes on from CATIWQ010010535.1 coordinate 2,535, forward strand.
TCCAGGCGGATCTCAAACCTTCGCTCCTAAAGAAGCTCTCACACTGATGGGGGACTTCTGTTAACAAGGTAAAATATTGACAGGCGCGTACAAGCCACGCAAAGACTCCCCAGGCAGATCACATCCGCTTGGAGTAGAGAGATATAACGACAAGGTTAGGAATGTTCCTACCAATCTGGGCGGTTTTCATCCGTCCTGAGGGTAAAACCTCATTATTCATCCAGGCGGATTAGATCCGCCCCAAATTAGGAAGAAACCAAGTCTTCCCCAAATTGCAGAGGAAAGTGCAGGCGGTCATCAAGCTGAGTCGGCTTGTCCGCCTGGACCGACCCCGACGTCTCGGGAACACGGAGTCCAATTAAAAGTCTAAGTTCGTAAAAGAGACATCAATAATTGGGACTCCCAATTCAGATAAGCTTTATCTTATCAACAAGATAAAGATTCACTCAAGCTAGAACTCTGGTTGGTTCACATCCTTGGATCAGACCAAAAGACGTTCATAGAGTATAAAAAGATCCTTTGGGTCACCACACAAAGGTACGTATTCTGAATTCACAAGAAATTACTCCTTGCCTCCTCTCTTAAATCGAATCTAACTTAAGCATCGGAGAGGCTACACCGGTCACACGGCTAGTCCCCATAGCGACGGTTTTTGTCTTGCAGGAACCATCAGACCATGTACAAGAGGTGCTTTAGGAGTCAACTTCAGTCAACAAGCAAGCGCGTGGAATCACGTTCCAGTCCTAATTTAACAAATAATATTCAAAATTAGATATTTCTCTAATAGATGTAAATTTAAAATAATACAACACAGTTAATATTTAACATTTAACTATAAATAATTCAAATGCAAATTTTTTAAAATAAAATATAAATAAAAATGTTATTTGTAATTATTAAACATGTCATATTTTTAATAAACTAATCAACAAAATTATAAATATTTTTTCATTAGTGTTTTTAAATATAATAATAATAATAATAATAATAATAATAATAATAATAATAATAATAATAATAATAATAATAATGTATCTCTTCTAAAGAAAGTTAGAGAATGGATTGCTTCAAATTTAGAGTATTTTAATCCTTATTCTATTGGAGATGACTTTAGCTACTAATTTATATGAGTGATTCGATGAGTTAAAAATTTCAATAGTTCAATGTTTAATTATTTTTTTCTAAATTAAACTATCAGTCTTAAAAACTCATTTTATTATGGATAAAATCATGTTTAAAATTGTTTTCTAGAAAAATTATGTTTCCTTATATATTTTTTAAGGGAAATCAAGTGAAAGAATCAAAGCAGCCTACATCAATGTTTAATTATAGATTAAACACACGTTTCATCAATATAATGTGATACGGTATATATAAAACACTAAATTTGTGATTCAATTTTAATGAGTGTTTTCTAATTTGGAAATAAAAGTTTAATACATCCGCATCCCTTGAATTTATTCAAAATTAGACATGTTCATGGATCAGACGGGTTCAGGCTTAGACACGCGTTTTTTTTAAAAAGCCCGACTCGAACCCCGTTCAAACCTGATGTTTTATGGACCATGTTTGGTTTTTATGTAAATAGTCAAGCCCGGCTCGAGCCCGACCTAACAATTAAAATAATTTATTTATTAAATTTATAATTATTTTAGGATTTTATATTTTATTTTATTAATATTATCAAAATTAAATATTTTAAGTAAACAGTATTTTAAAATTTTAAATAAATTTTAGTTTATTTTATAATTTTTTCTATTTAGTCTACTAAAAAAATTTTTTAAAAAATATTAATGGGTTTGGGAATGACCTTGTAAGCCTAGTTCGAGCCCGAAGTTTTTAATTATGCGCCTGGGTCGGGCTTGGTTTAACATTTTTAGTTAAATGCCCGTCAAGTCCGGTCCAGCCCGCCTAACAACTAGGTCTATAAAAAAAACTATTACCACTTTGAACTTTGAAACGTGACAGATAACCTCCCTGTACTTATTTAAAACACGTCACTTTACCCTCTCACAGCAACATGTCAGTTTATGGTTGATTTAACTTGTCAAAGATGCTAATTTTTTTTTCTCTCCAACTAGCAGCTGACACGTGACATTAAGAAGTAAAATGATCCATTTTAAATAAGCTTATGAAAGTATTTAACACATTTAAAAATTTAGGATGATAAAAATTCATTTTGATGAAGTTCAATAAGTAGATATGATAACTCACATGTTATAAAGTTACCATGTAACTATATCAATGTAAGAACATCTTTTGTAACTTATTTATTTTATAAATTGTCTTAACACATAGGAAGAGATAGACAATTAATTTGAAAATGATTATTTAATAGCTGATCTAACTCATCTTACCAATATGATGTGACACCTATTTGTATCTATTTGATTATCAAGATATAGATAACCAAATAAACATTGTATTCTTATCTTATGAATAAAGATTGTCCATTTTCAAAAATATTTTTTTGAAAAATAAATATTATATTCTTATCTTATGAATAAAGATTGTCCATTTTCAAAAATATTTTTTTGGAGAATTAGAAACATTTAATTTTTGAAATACTTAGAACTCAAACCCACCACCTCAACTTCTTTTTCTATTTTGAGAAAGCTGTGACCAGCGGACCAATTCCAGTCATTCCATTTTCAAGAATATTAAGATATCATGGAAAGCAATATTGAAAAGCCACGGTGGGGTTAAATATCAAATTCTTATACCATCATGATACATAGAATTCGACTTGAGAGCCAAAAATGGCGAGTTCTCTCATTCATCTCCATAGCCGATTAACTCAGTAAGCTCTTTCTTTTCTGAATCTAATTGTTTCTTTTCTTTCAACGGAAATACACCGGTTGATTTGACAGTGAACTGCGATTTTCAGGCTATCGGGTGGCATACTAAAGTCCCTGACCAGAACAAGCTACTCTCCACCAGAAGGCACAACCGTATCGACCAAATCAATACTTGAATCCCTTCTCTCTAATCAAGCCTCTCACCGCGATGCTGAAATCACTGAAACTCAACTCCAGAATTCCATTAACGATTTTGCTTTAGCTTGTGCCTTACTTTCCTCCTCTCAGGTCTCGACCTATGAATTGCTCTCATGGATACCTAATGACCTCTGTTGTATGGCGAATTCGGCTTTTGAAGAGCTCTCGAGGGCGTATTGCTCGAGTGGTTTCGGGGAGAAAAGTAGGGTGAGAGTTAATGAGCTGTTCGGATTTGATTGTGGTTTGGTGAGTGAGGAGAGGAGATTGGCGGTGGAACTTGTGCCTGAGGTTTTGCCTTCCTTGAAAGGGACTATTAAGGAGAGTTGTATTGATAAGGATGGAGATGGCGATGAGATTTCTGCCGCTTCTGCTAGAGCCCCGGTTGGGTTTGCTATTGTGGCTGCTTATCAGTTCAGATGGTTTATTTCTCAGGTAATCGGAGGGACTTTTTTAACTTCATTTTTTTTTTCAATATTTGGGGTTAATTTTTGTTCGTTTGTTGAATTGGCAGGTTGATTACCCACATTTGGGGAAATTGTGCACTTTGGTTATTCCTTGCGGGCTGACTGCACTGGATCACTGGTCACCGGAGGTGAAAGTAAGTATATGATCAGTCATTTTCATAGTTTTCTTTATTGCTTCTGGTGTTCCTTTAATTGATGATGATTGTTGTCTGTTCAGTATTCTGTTTGGATTCAATAATTCTTAATTCCTCCATTTGTTATCTGTTCAATATTCTGTTTTGTAATCGGTATATCTTAATTCCTTGTGCTCAATTCCTAACATTTGGATCTTGTTTCCTTGATTATATGTTATCTATAAGTTGTTCATAAGAAAAAAAATTGCAATCTTCATAGTATGATGATTGGTTAATTTCATGTGTTTTTTCAAGTAATAATGATTTTGTTTATTACTTAAGTTTTGGCCATTTATTGTTTTCATTTGGGAAGTGATAAAGAAAAGGAAAGCCAAATAAAATTTTGGATGTTTTATGAACTCTATCCAAAATCAACATAACAGCTTTTGCTTCCATTGCATTAGAAGAGAATATGCATAACAAAGATGAAAACACTTATTTGAGGGAACAACTTTCTCTACTTGAAACAATGGCTAGTTGTCCTAATCAGCATATAATACACCGTAATCATTAATTGAAAGCTGATCCTTTTCTCTATCCATAGCCTTAAAATTCTAAAAGCGTAAACAAGTTTCAGGAAAAAGGAATATATTCTCTCTTGTCTCTCTTGATTCAGGGACAAGGCATGTTGAGTTTCATACATCTTGCAAAAAATGTGAATACTACTGAGCTTAGTTGGTATGAGGATGTAATACTTGATGCCTGCTGCCAAAATATGGCTTCTTCTGACGAGATATGGAGTCATGTAGTTGAAATGTCGGTGATTCTTGTGACTTATACACAGCGAATTAATCCTCGTAGTGCATGGTGAAACTTCTCAAACTTCTCCCTTTTTTCTAATTGTTTTGCATAGTTACATTTTGCGTGTATTTAATATGTTATCAAAGTCGCATAGTTAAAAATATGCAGTCTTGGTCACAATTGATGAAGATTAAGTAGTTAATTAGCTACGAGGCTTGTGTTCGGGCCCATTTGGTTTAGCTGTTACATGTTCCTAATAATTTTTTTCCCCTGAAAAAATTGTTGCAACCAAACACTTAGAATTGTTGTTTGATGCCGAAAAGGCACAAGGAAGCTGTTGAATAAGTTTCGAAACACGCAATAAATCACATGATAAGCCGTCGAGTTTGTTTTCTCTTCACTTGTATTTGTTGAGCATCATGATTTCATTTGATCTAAAGATAAATAAGGGCCAGTTTGGCTGTGCTTTCCCATATTGCTTTTCTGAAAAGCTCCATTTTCAAGCTTTTCCTACAAGCAGTGAAGTTGATTTTTGGAAAAAACAAGTCAGACAGTTCCAAGTTAAATAATGTGAAAGACCAAAATGTGTTGTTTAAAACCAAAGTATGTAGTTCTATATAAAGTTTGTGAGAGCAACTTATTGGGATAGCAGCTTGAAAAGCAATACCAAACAGGCCCTAGTAGGTGGGAAGTTTTCTTGATTCATCATTCTACCATTATGGTTGCTGTTGTTTTTATTACAGTTAGTAATTGTTGGAGTACTCATAATGATGCATTTATATGGCATTTTGTTAATTCTTTTGTTTGTGATGCACTGATTCTTCAGGTTTGAGAGGATATTGAACGAGATGTTAAGCCACTTGGAGCGCCAACCAAGAAATAAGGAACGCCGTGTTGCATGGCTTGAAAATATAGAGCCGCTTTTCCATGCCATTGGTCTTGTATTATTAGCCCATTTTCGGCGGATTTTTCCTCTTTTCTTTCAGTGGATGCATGCTGATGATAGCGAAACTGTTCTTCTGGTAAGAGCAATATTTTCATTAAAAAATATAACTTTCCATGAAGTTTCTGTCAAGATTTTTAACTCGTAGCTCTTCTCTCCTGCCTACCCAAGAACTATAATTCTCTTCAATTCAATCTTTTTTCTTTGAATAACTGCTCTTTTTTTTTATTCTATTGTTTTTGCGTTGTCTTGAACAATGCTTTTGAGAATGCATGACTGCTAAATTTTACTCCACATTTCAGGTTCTGAAACGGGTGCAAGCTCTAATAAGGTTAACTTGGATAAGAAATTCTCCGTATATCGAAAGGTGAGCCAAGTAATAAGTTCTAATGGGGTTGCGACCGGGGCATTTGAAGTTTTTGACTCAACTCTTGTTCGTAATTTTCAGACTGATAGAAGAACTAGTAGTGCTACATAAGGAAGCAGCGCTTAAGACAGACCGTGTAGAAATTAGGACTAGTGTTCTCGGGACCCTGATCCTTCTACAGCAGTAAGCATATCCTTTCTCCCTTTTCATTCCATATTCGATTTCTTCTAACAATACTTTTCATCCACTGTAATTTGAAGATGCAATGGGCTGCAATTTGAAACAACCTGGGACAAGCACAAAAATGATCCAAATTTGGCAAATCTTAATTCATCATTAAGGGACGTTGCTGCCAATGCATAGTGCTTTTTCGTCAAAAGAGTATTCACTTCTGTTGCAATCTAAGGTCTGCCATTGCGCATATTTCCTCAATTTATCTATGCGGTGCTTTTGTGAAGTGTTCTTCAAAATTTTAAATTATATTTTTCTCTATGTTCTTCCACGTACTTATCGTATATAAATTTTTGAAATATATTTTGTCCGAGAGAATTTAGTTTTATTAACCAAAACTAGGCAGAACTGATAAACGCTGTTCAGTACATGGACCAAATCTTTTAACTTCAGAACATCCAAACTCCTGAAATAATCCCAGGATACCATGAAAATACAAGATGTCTAAATTGCAGTGACTTTTGAGGATGACCAATCAGTATGACAAACTACAATAATAAACTGATTCTGTATCCAATTCTACAATCATTTCCTGAAAGAATAAAACACATTTTAAGGAGAAAAAAAAGGACAGACAATCCTAGGGAACAACAGAATGTATCAACTTAATTATTTTAACTTTGGAGTTTTTCTACCAGTTGCTAATTTTGTGATACAAAAAGAGACCTGTCTATCTCTTGGTTCCAAGTAAAAGAGAATAAAAAATCAATTTTCGAATTTAGAGGGCAAAAATCCTTGAGCACTGCTCCCTAGGGAAGAGAAGAAGGTTGTTGCTGAATGGAAACAATGTGGAAAATTTCTTGCTTGTATATTTTCACAGTAGTAGTAGTAGTAGTAGTAGATGCTTCTCATAATCATCTACTTCTCTTCTTTGCTTCGCTGTAGAGGATGACTCCGAATACCGTGAGTGTGTAACCGAGCATTCCAGTGACCGACACTGGATTTTTGAATATCAAAATTGAAACGACAACCGCCACTGCCCCTTTTGCATTTCCTAGAACCTGCAACATTGTTCATCTCAAATCACTTACAATCAAAATGAACCCTCTCTGCATAATTAGTCCTCAAAACTGAATTAGTCCAGCAAATCTACCACTTCAAAGACATCTTCACTCATCATCATCATCCAAGTCCTTTTACTTGAATACCAAATCCATTTAAAGCCAAATTGTTCATAATAAATCTTTCAAATCTCTATCACAACAATAGATTCAAATCTACGCAACATGCAAAGCACATAAAAATCACACCTTTAAGCTCGAACAATAAATAAGGTATAATTGTATCAAATTCAACAGCTCCGTTAAAAATAACAACTCATATTTAAAAGCATGCTAGTCAGCTTCCTATAAAATTCAAGCAAGTGTAAAAAGGCTTGCAGTCTGGTAATTTCTCTTGTAGAATAAATAAATTCAGAATAGCAATACATACTGTTTCATATGCAGAGAACAATAAAAACAGAAAAAGAAGCAATTCATTGAGCTTACACCTAAGGTTGTTGTCAAAATGTGACCAATTTAGCCTTGTGAGCAATTACACACGCCTTCCCATTAGGTAGAGATGTGCACATAGTTGTTCTTTAACAGCATAAGCAAGAGTACGTGGAAATAAGAAAGAGGGCATACCTGTAAAGTCAAAGCACTGGTGTGTTTTGTGACCAGGAAATTGGTCAAATTCACAAAATATGCCAGTGAGGAGTTGAACAATAGGTACCAGACAATCTTAATATCATCCCTGGCAAGAGCCAGTGTAATTCCAACAACATTGTCTTCCATTATAAGAGTTGCTGGGAGTAAAAACACTACAGCTATAGGAGCCATGTACAGAAGGAGATTCATAGAATTCAGCTTTTCCCTGAAATATTAAGGGCTTTCAGATTTATTTGGAACACAGAAATAGCTCCACCATTTCAAGAGAGAAACTTATAATGCATTAAAACTAAAAAAAATAAAATAAAATTCTTACCCCTCAGAAGAAAGTAAAATCCCCTGCAGCACTGATTTAAGTGCCCTAGCAGCAGTAGCAGCAATGCACATTATAAACCCAAACAAGTGAAAGCTCGGTTCTCCCTGCCAGTGCACAGACAAAATAAGCATAAGCATTTAGCGCTATAGAATTATCTGTGCTGTGAACTTCACAGATTCCATCTCCACAAATAAAAGGGGGAATTTTGTTGGAGTGCGAAAAATGCATAGCCATCATCACAATGAAGCAAACAAACAAGAAGCTCTCAATCTATTTCAGCATTCTTAGTACTTACTGCCAATAATGAAAAATCATGTGGCTTTCACTTCACTTAAAATTTAAGCACTAGACAATCAAGTAAAATTTTCAGCTGCAGTTTTCGTAACATGTCTCTGAGACTCAATTCTAGTGATAAAAGCTTACGTAATATTGATAACGGTGGTTTTTGGTTATTTTTAAGCAATGCAATCAATAGTTCAAAACACAATAGAACAACTAATGCAAACAGCTATATCAGACAAGGCAGTGGTAGTCCTATTTGAGTCCTACTCTTCAATTAACTTCATTTGCAAGATCAAATTTTAGGCCAAAATGTTCAGTTACCTTCCTTGTATGAGAAAAGAACCTCCAGTAAACATAAATCATAAGTCAATTTTGACACTTATCAGTATTCATTTCAAAATGTCAAGCCTACAACTACTCCACTACAAATAAACCTAGCATAAAAGTATTCAACAAGAATTCCATTATCATTCTTGCCCAGCTGCTACAAACAGCTAAAAAATTCATCTCAATCTACATCAAATGGCACCAACGAAAAGAAAACAATCTCCAAAATCATATAGGAAGAAAACAACGTAACGTACCCCACTGGCAATAACAACACCAGTAACAACAGGAACCAAGGTGACATAGGTAAGCCAAGCCTCTCTTCTAAGGGTCATCAAATAAGCAAAAACCGCAGTGAAAAACGGCGTCGTAGCACCAATCGCCTGATTAAAGGAGACGGGCAAAAACCTCAAGGAAATGTTACCAAACACGACCGACACACAGAAAACGAGGCTCAAGGCGGTGATCTTGAAGAACTGAACACGGGAACGAATCGTCTGCATAGGGACCATCTTCATCCAAGCAATGGCGACATAGCTAAGCAGACTACAAGCAGTCATGTGGCACATAGTGAGAAATATCGGATACTTGAACCCATAATTGCTCAGCAAATACTTGTTCAGCAACAAAACCCCAATGTTTGATGAGTACCAGGAGGCAACTAGACCGATTGTGAAGAACCGCGATGTACTCTTCATATTTAGGGGTTATTTTAACTTACAGAGCTCTGATCTGACTGCCAAGATTGGAGGAGGTGAAGGGAGATTAGGTGAGGTGATTTGTACTCGATTGGTACGGATCTGGAAATAGAGAAACAGTATCAACTGAGATTGGAAGGTCTCCCATGGATCTGTGACATAGAGAAGTCAGACAAAAAGATGGGAAATTTGAGAAGAAAAATTGGAGGGAAAATGGTGAGGAATTCAGAGGATAGAGATAGAATGTGGCTTCTCTGATCAACGCAGAAATAAGATTAGAATTCGAGCAGAAGAAGAAGAAGGAGGAGGAGGAGGGAAGGAGGTGGTAAACGCGTGAGAGGGGTTTTTCTTTTGTAAATTTTATTTTTCAGTTTTCAGAGATATATTAATATTTATTTTTAAATGTAATTTATGTTATTCCTTTTTAAATTCGGTTACAATTACAATACAAGGAAAGGTATACTTTGACTTTTTTCTTCCTTTAATTTTCTCTAATTGGTCCTCAACTTTACGTTTCTTTCCATTAAGCCCTCCTTTGATTTTTTTTTATGTATTGGACAACGTAGATTTATTTTTATTAGTGAAAAATCGTTATTAGTGTGTTTTCTTAATGTTTTTCGTTCAGTTTTTTTGACCGGTAACGTTTTTAATAATTTCTTCCTATTTTAGTTTCATCACATACTTGATTGTTAGTCAGGGGGTGGTGGAGGGTGGCAACCGCCTCCCCTGGCTCCTTGAAAAAATCTAACACTTAGTTGATTTTCTGCCCTTAATTATAGTAACCGAAAAACTCGCCCCCCCTTTACTCATGGTGATTACAAAAGCAAAATAGACAAGAAAATGGTGGTGGTGAAAGGAGGGAGGGCGATGGGAACTAACAGATGAATGAAGAAGTGTAAATTGTTAATATGATTGTGTTTGTTTTTAGGTTAATGGTATTTTCATTTTGCTAAAAGAAGATGATAAACTGTTATTTTTTTGGGACTCTCTTTGCATTGGTGCTTTTGAGCTGCCAATTTTCACAGGGAAACACGTATATGATTATTTTTGTTACTAAGCCAAACATATATTCATATTCTTTTAATTTTTTTTGTTATAACAAGCATCAAATTTTCTTATCTTTCATAACAGACATCAATTTTAAAATAGCATTCGAATTCTTCAAATCATAATTTTGTTGATCTATAGGATATATTTAAATATAACAACAAAATTTCGGTGTAAACCACTTAATTCGTTCATAAAAACAAATAAAGTGCAGATGGTTTAAGTTAAGGAAAAATAAAAGTGATAAAATATTGTTATGTCTTTTTATTCGTTGCGATTCAAGATTATATTTAATTCTTTTATCTAATTTATTTGTCATATTCCAAGAATAACAATTGCCACTTAAGTGTGTTTAATTAAATAAGAGCAAATGAATAGTGATCAAATTTTAATATTATACTATTCACTCAAAGAATAAAATTAGTTTTCGTGATTTTAAGTATTATTTTATTATAAATATAAACAAGAGAACTTAAAAAAGTTTTGTAAAGTATGTCAATGTTAAGTGTATTATCATCATACAAAGTTTTTTTATTGTAAATTTGCAATTAAAAGAGAATAAAATTTAACAGTTTTTCCAATGAAAGTTCCCGGCTCCGCCACTGGTTATTCATATGTTAAAAAGTAAAAAAGGAACGAAAAACATGAAATGATGCACAATTAGAATCAATAGTTTTTCCCCCATTTTAATTCATCAATAATTTCGTTTTTTTTAACAAATGAAACAATCAATCATTACAAATAAACATTATAGGGTCTAATGCATCGTAAGGTACTCCAACTTGACTCAAAAATTTCCATGCCCCCTGAACTTTGAGAATGACCTTGTAACTACCTAAACTTTGAAAAAGTGCATTCACTAATCACCTTCGTCCTATGTGGCGTCTGATGTGGCGTTCCTTGAATTATCGTGCGTTTCTTAATAAGAAATAAATCTAAAAAATAAAAACTCACCCCTCCTTTTCACTTAACAGCAAGTGAATCGTCTTCTTTACCTAGCTCAATGATGTTTACTCACTGGCATTACTCACTCGCCAGCGCTCTCTTCCTCCCTGCTGAAATAATGTCTTCCTCTCTGGTGTACTCATTATCACCAGCGTTTTTCATTAGTTCAGTTGTTTAAAAATTGGATCCAAGGAAGGTTTGTGCTAATGGTGATACTTTGTTTTGTTTCCTCTGAATCATTTTTTGATTATGGCTTCTATGCGTTATTTTAGATACCACCGATTAAATTTTGGATTTCAAATTTGCCAAGTTTGCCCAATTTCTTTGTGTCTGAATCTATGCGTTATTTGTGTGTTGTTCTTTCAATTGGGATTTTGATGAAATTAGAAGCTTGAAATCTTAATGAGATGAATTGTTGTTCTTTTTGTTTAATTCTATCTTCTCTTGCGTGAGTGTTTCTTTGCTTGAATTCGAGCTTGTTGAAAGCTAATAGAATGGTGTATGGTTTTGCAGGTATCGAGAGAAACAAAGAAATGAATTTTTAGGGAAAATTATCCTGGAAATTTTATTCCTGGGATTTGGTTTGATTTTCAAATTTTTTTATTGTGATAATGCCACGTGTCATGTTTTTATTGATTTGATTTGTCTACCTTTATATTTGGCATCAAATGACTTTCACTCTCCACTGTTGTGTGGTTGAGTGGGAATGAAGGAGTTAAATGGTGCACTTTTACAAAGATGAGGTAGCTAGAAGGTAGTTTCAAAAGTTCATGGGCACAAGATTTTTTGAACAAAGTTGGAGCACCTCATGATGCATTAGGCCAACATTATAGACTCTAAGAAAATATCATGCATGTAATATGATACTCTCTACACTATGCAAAACAAAGCAATTACAAAAGCTAATTAAAAAATTTTGATTAGAAAAGGTATTCGATGCTGAGAAACTAAAACAATTCAATTGCTTAATGTTAAATTATCTGCTGGAAATACTATGTTCGCCCGTGAGTGGGTCAATCAGGTCAAAGGATCCAATCCAATTTAGCTATGTGAATTAAATTGAAAAGTTATCGATATTTAAGGAATTAATTGTAAATAATTAAAATTTTAAAAACTTAATTGTAATTAGTCAATTTTTCATTTCATAAGTAATGAAATGGACATGAATTTTGGATATTAAGGAATTCATTTTCATTTCCTTTCATTTTCTCTCCCGGGTTTTTCATCTGACGATGAAAATATTGCAAAACAATTGGTATCGATCTTCGCCGCTGCTGAAGTTGTGGATATACATCCATACTTCGACACACCGTGAGATGGATTAGACTTGGCATTCGATGCGACTTTCTTCGATCTTGGGCATACGTAAAAAGGTTAGAATCCGAATTAGTTTCTACTTTACGTTTTCCTTCATTGGTATCATGAGTGGGGTTGTTTTTTTTTATAATTATGTGATATTCTGTTTTTACATATTTTGGAATTTTAGAAATTTAAAATTTGTAATTCATTTTCATGTTCTTCGTGAATTATACAAGAAAATATGAAAAATAGTAGAAAAATTCATTGTTTTTGAGCTTTTTTTCGGCACATATCGATGTTCTGGTCATGTTTCTATTATTTTGCTGTAATTTTAGTGATTACAAAAGTTCAGAATTAGAATGAGTTCGTACTTGGCCGGAAATTACATGAATGATAGACGTGATTCAATAATCCATTTTAAAATGAACTATAACTAAAATCAATTGCAACTTATTCATTCTGTTATATGTGATTCAGTAGACGTGAGGGTAAGATATAAGCCTATTTTCATTACATTGAATGATCTTCATACTTGTTATAACATCATCTTCTTGGATACTCATAAATATGAAGCTTCTACCTATCAAAAGATTTATAAATCTAGTAATAAATCAATTAGATTTGACTGTAAAGCATTGGAACTGAAGTATTAAAAAGTACTTTTCAGTTAAGCTTACAGTTTTATATGATGAAGGGATTGAACATCTATTGTTTATTCATGTAAAAGTAAAGAGTTCATGAAAGGAGAAATTAGATTCTTCTTCCAATTGTTAAGTATATATGCTGAACTAAGTACCTTCAAAGTCTGTCTCTTCCAACCCATATGTGACATGGACTGAAAATATATCTAATTTATCCTAGTTATGACATTAGGGTTGTATCACTTACTCACACACTACCTTAATAATTTGGGAAATTGGGTCCAAGAGGTAGATGTAGTGTCTTTAAGATACTCTTACATATCAAAAAGATATGTTTTTATGGGCGAAATTGCAGATAGATTTGTAAAAATTTGAATCACAAAATATCAATTTCTTAGAAATAAGTTCTATAGATTAGGTGTATTCGGCAAAAACATGTCTTTTTATTAAGATCCTTGAACTTAATGTTTGGGATATATCTTCAAGTGGGAGTAATTCAAATGTATTGGTTCATAATGATCACATTAATAAGGGATCTTGTTCCATGTGAGAGTTGAGAGCCCAAAGTGTTATTGGTCTAAGTGAGAGCCAATGTTATTAGTCGAAGTGGGAGTCAATATTCTTAACTCAAGTGTGAGCTTAGATCATCATAATATTTTCGACTCGAGAGGGGCACAAAAATGAGCTTCAAAGGAAGAATTCCGAGGTATGATAAATATATAAGACATATTGATGAAAATTCGAAGCCTAAGTAATAAAATAAAATAAAATTTTCCAACCTTGAAAATTAAGTGTTTAAAGGGATAAAATAGTTGCGTGTGATGGAAGAAAAATTAAGTTAACTTTCCTAAATAAAAATATTGAGAACAAGTGGGTTCCTAATGTAAAGTAAAAGCATTAGACTTATAATTAATGGTAGACCTGGGCATGGGCCGGGCCGGGTCGGGTTCGGACCGGGCCTTATCGGGCCTAGCTAAATAATGAATAGCCCAAGCCCGGCCCAAACCCATGAAAAAATACATTGGGTTTGGGTCGGGCCGGGCCTTTTATAAAATAATCAAAACCAAGCCTGACCCGTGAGTCTAACTATTAATTGTTTCAAATAAAAAAAACTTAATATTTATTATTAAAAAATAATTATGAAAAATAATTCCAAATATATTTGTAGTATAAGTCAAAATTGAGTTTAAATGTTAAACTTTAGGAAAAAATATGAAAATTTTCAACCATATATATTTTTTTACTTTGAATGTATAAAATAAATAAATATTTTTAACATAATAATTATTATTTCGGGCTGGACGGGCCAGGCTTAGGTTTATTGTTAATACCAAGCCCGATATATTTTTATTCGGGCCGCTTCGGGTTCGGGCTGGGTCAGGTCTAATTTCCAATCACCTTGTCCAAGCCCATCCCATGAAGAGCGGACATGGACGGGTTCTGCGGGTCAACGGGCTCGTGCCCAGGTCTAGTTAATGGATACATATATTCAAATTGATAAGAATATATTATTTCCAGTTGCGAGCATTACAACTATATGAATCATTTTAAGTTCAACAATTGTATCTTTATAAAAGTTACATCAAGTAGATGTAAGGACCTCTATTCTCAGTGGAGAATTATCATGAGAGATTTATATGAAAAAATTAAGAAGATTTATCTCAAAGATTTGTAAATACGAGGTTTCTTGAAATGAGTAAGTCCATCTATAATCTCATGAGGTTTTAAGGTTATGTTATTTAAAATGGTAAATGATAACCATTGCGTATATACCATACTAGTGAAAGATTGGGTGTCAAATAAATTTGAGATGTAAGTCGTGGAAAAGTCTGGATAGGTCCTAGGATCAAGATCTAAATAGTATCTTTATCTCTAAAATCTTGCACAAAAAGAGTTTGAGAAAAATTCTATATGCAAAATTATGAACCCATAATTATTCTAGTGACTAAGAATATAATTCTTAGTGTAAGTATTTGTCCTGAAACTCTTGTCAAGTGGGAGGATATAAAAATATTCCATATATTGGCATTACATATGCTATGTTATACTCAAGACCTAATATAATTCATGTTGTGTAAAATGAAGTAATATATTAAGTTCATTCCAGTAATAAAGCACTAAAAGACCGTTAAGAAAATTGTAAGATACTTGTGTATGGCCAATGATTATGTTCTAATGTATTGAAACAAGGAAATAGACATTATAGAATACATATGTGTAATTAGCTAAGGCTAAGGCTGGAATTGAGTATTTTTTCCAGTTATGGTTGAAGATTTTGCCTGACAAAAGAGACTATTAAGTCTTCTTATGCTGAGTGCTCCAAACAAAATATTGATTATTTATAGAGATAGTCAAACATCGATACCTTATGCGATAGACTTGAAATATCGTAGTAGCAATAAGTATATGGATATTAAGTATATGCTATATGTAGATTAAGTAACAAGAGAAGAGGTTAATATAAGGTATTTATCAACTCATTACATGCTTATAGATTTATTTAAAAAGTATGTCTACGAAAGATGTATATGTGAAATATATCAAAGAGTTAAATATGCATCAATAATTTTTTTTCGATTACCTCATTTATTATACCCTTCAAATCATGAACGATATTGTGATAATATAAATGAGTTTTATTTTCATGACCAATGTATGTGTGTGTATGTTATGTTATGTACATATATTATTTTTCGTTAATAGCATGTCAGACAAAGAAGTAGTCCACTCACATGGGTGTTTATCCTAGTATTATCTGGAGGATACATACTAGGATAAGATTGATTTTGAACATACTATGTGTAATTCAGGAATCTGTTCAAAATAGTGAATCGACTTTTTGAGTAACAAGAAAATCGCATTGTATATAACATTACATGCCGAATCCAAAAAGGAATCAGGTAAAAACTGTATAATTCACATGACAATTGGTCATGTTTTGTTTGAAGAGCTAAATGTAGTTCATTTGGTCGAAGAAGGTTAAATGCTAGGTTGCATTGTAACTGAAACTTTTATATGATGTTGCTTGATATGATAAGAATGCGCACCTTTATAAGAGTCGAAGGAAATGACATCATGACACATTGAGTCATCGAGATAATGTGTGTTCAGTGACCATGAGATGAGAAGTTTGTACGATATACAAGGATCCCAACTTCTCTAATGTGAGACCCAATCCATTATATTGTTATTGGACCCTACCCTCAATACCATTAAGTTATCTTGCGAAGTAAGGATTAGTAAGAGAGATTTGTTCAATCACTAAGAGAATATGATAATATTCGATATGGGAGAGATTGGTTAATGGACCAAACTAGTTCTGTATGAAATTGACAACTTAAAAGGAAGATATGACCAATTAACATTAATCAGAGATCTGTTGGTTCATTGACATGCCTATCTTATATGTTAACAAGGTAAAATATTAACAGGCGCGTACGAGCCACGCGAGATCCCCAGGCGGATTACATCTGCCTGGGATAGAGAGATTTAGTGGTGAGGCTAGGAATGTTCTTACCGATCCAGACGGTTCCAATCCGACTCTAGGGCAAAACCCTGTTACTCATCCAAGAAGATTGGATCCGCCCCAAATAAGGAGGAAATCAAGTCTTCCCTTAATCTCAGATTAACGTGCAGGCGGTAATTAAGCTGAGTCGGCTTGTCCGCTTGAACCGACCTGACGCCTTAGGAGCATTGAATCCAATTAAGAGTCTGAGACCTCAAAAGAGACATCAACGATTGGAACTCCCAATCCAGATAAGCTTTATCTTATTAATAAGATAAAGATTGACTCAAGCTAGAACTCTGGTGGATTCACACTCTTGGGTCAGATCAGAAGACGTTCATGGAGTATAAAAAGATCCTTTGGACCACCACGCAGAGGTACGTATTCTAATTCACAGAAAACCTCCCTGCCTCCTCTGTTAAATCTGATCTAACTTAAGCATCGGAGAGGCTACGCCGGTCACACGGTTAGTCCCCCACAGCGAAGTTTGTTATTTTGAAGGAACCTTCAAACCACATACAAGAGGAGCGTTCGGAGTTGATCTCAGTCAGAAAGTTAGCGCGTGGAACCACGTTCCAGTCCTAATTTAACATTGGTGCGGTGAGCGTGGACTGAATTTACTTGCTCAGGCGAGAACCTCAGTTCACACGAACATTTTAATAATCGGACAATTTCAGTTCCTAGTCAATCTCAGATGGCTCACAACGGAACGAGTAATCAGCCCCCAACCATGGGGATAAATGTCACGGGGGCGCCACCGCCCAAGGCTGGCGAATTCCCCCAAGGTGACGGACCCATGGGAGGAGATAACCCACTCCTCCAGTTGCAGCAGAAATACCAAATTACCCCAGAAGAAATGGAGGTGTATCGAAAGTCGGTTGTTGAGACGTACATCTCCTCTGGTATGATGTACAGAGATCTCAGCAAGGCTGGTTTAATCATATCCAGGTGAAATACAGTACCACCTTGAAACCTGATGGATGACTTTGACAGCGCATCGTAAGGGCTTATGCCACCACACCTCTACAACATTAGCCAGCCGCCTATCACGCCCACCATTCCTCACACAAATCCACAGATTGCTTCCACCACACTCTCGATAACCTTGGATGTATTAACCACTCAGCCCATGGAACTCAACTTAATCGGGTAGTCAACACAATTATCATTACTCCAGGGGTTAGTTTCGGCAATGAAGGATGGTCAGATACCACCTGGAGATATAGGGCCAACGTTGACATCCATAAAAGGGTTAGGAACAGGCAAGCAGCCTGAATCACCCTGGAAAGATAGAAATTTGAAGTGGGCTGTCAAGCCAGATAGCGAAGAGGAGGATGACCTAGAATTCGAAAAGAAAGTCAAGAAGGTTTTTGCAAAGTTAGCTGTCCCTTATCAGGAGGTAACATCGAGAACCAACTTTTCACCGTTCAAGAAAAACATCCTCGAACAAACCTTGCCCAGGCTTGTCTACATACCCACTTTCGACAAGTACACAGGAAAGGATGATCCTAATTATCATGCTGCAGATTTCAAAAATCGAATGGAAATGGTGGGAGCCACAGAAGCATATATCTGCCGATACTTCTCAGCCACGCTAGGCGGACCAGCGGCCCGATGATTCACCTCATTGCCTCCTAACTCCATAGGAAGCTGGGATAAACTTAGCGACGCATTTTGCAAGCATTTTTTAGGTTCCGCCCCGGCCGGGTTGGTAACAAGGAGTTTGCAGGAAATTGTGCAGGGGCAAGAAGAGAGTTTTCGTAATTATTATAACCATTTCAATGAAGCCTGTCTAGAAGTACGAGACTTAGATTTCAACACAACCAAAGAAGCAATGCTAAAGGGAACGCGTAGTAGAGACCTGAGGAATGCAATCCTCACTAGACATCCTAAAAGCCTGCAACAAATGCTTGGCATGGCTAAGGACCTGATCCTAGCAGATGAAATAAATTTCAATTGAAGAAAAGAAGGTTGGGGTAGAGAGGCAAAGAGGGAGGATAGACCAAGATTTGACGACAGAAGGTGAAAAGGACGAGGCGGTTCTAGTCGAGGCGGAAATGTCGATCGGGAAGAAGACCGCCCCAGGTTGAATTCACCTTTAAGCCATATACTAGTGGCTAAAAAAAAGACCCCAGAGAAGAAAAACATTCGCTTTCCTAAAATCCCAGATGGAGTCTCCTTGGGGCGTGATTTGAACAAATATTGTGACTACCACAGAGCTAAGGGAAATCACACGGATGATTGCCGATCGTTGGCGGATATAGTACATGAGCTGATTAAGGCTGGTAAGTTTAGCTAGTTCGTGAAAGGAATCACAAGGAGATATGAAAGAAAAGAGGGAAGTGAAGACGAGAGGGAGGAAGACTCGAATAGAAAGTCAGGCGGAACAAAAGGTGTAATTATGGTGATTGCAGGCGGACCAGAATTCGAGTCACCCCGAAAGAAAGCTAGAGGTTCGTCCAGCAAGAAGAACAATGTTGAAATCGAGGTAGAAATTTTGAAGCCGTTCAGTCAAAGCTCTTTGGTCGAAAAATAGCACGCCGATCCCATAGTCGTAGAAGCAATTATGGAAAACTTCACAGTAAGAAGAATTCTCTTAAACACAGGCAGCTCGGTGAATATTGTCACGAAGAGTGTTGTGGAGAAGTTGGGAGTGCATCACTCCAAGGTTCGAGCCGGATGCTCGCCGCTCATTGGGATTAATGGCCAACCAATATAATCGTTGGGCGAAGTTAAGTTAGAAGTTGAAATGGGGAGCCTAAAACATAAGTTCTGCAGGAAAGTAGAATTTACCATCGTGGACATCTCATTAGGGTTCAATGTTATATTGGGCAGGCCTTTCTAAACTGAAACTCGCATGCTCATCTCCCCAATGGATTTGGTATTTCACATACCAACTACGAAAGGAACTGCAGTGATAATAGGCAACCCTCAGGTAGCTCAGGAGGCATACCTGACCTCATTACAAAGAGAATCACTCTTGGTGGAAGAGGAGTTGGAAGCGGATCAGACGGAGAAAATTGAGGCGGCGAAGGAGCTGGAAGAGCTCAAGGTTGGCCCAGAACGATCTTTGAAGATTGGAAGAAACCTTTGCAATGATGCAAAGGCAGAAATAATTTGTGCCCTCACAGACCAACAACATGTCTTTTCATGGTTATCGGAAGATCTTATGGGTGTCAAGTCAGAGGTTATGCAACACAGGCTGAACTTGAACCCAAAGGCCAAGCCGGTCATCCAAAAGAAAAGAAAGCATGATTCCGAAAGATAGAGGGCCATCGAAGAAGAGGTAGGCAAACTCTTAAAGGTTGGGCACATCAAGGAAGTCCATTACCCAAGCTAGTTGTCCAACGTCGTGCTAGTGAAAAAACCAAGCGAAGCCTACAGAATGTGCGTAGACTTCACTGATGTGAACAGAGCCACTCCAAAAGACGCATACCCACTACCCAGCATAGATCAATTGGCGGACGCAACAGCAGGCTACGCATTCTACTCATTGTTAGATGCCAAGTGTGGGTATAACCAGATACCCATGCACCCCGCCAATGAAGAAAAAACATCCTTCATAACTCACGAAAGCACTTACTGTTATACAATCATGCCATTTGGACTGAAAAATGTGGGATCCACATATCAAAGGCTGATCAATGAAATGTTCTGACACGAGATAGGAAACACAGTAGAGGTTTATGTGGATGATATGATAATAAAAAGAAGAAGCGAGGTGGAACACGCAGAAGACATCCGAAGGGTATTCAAAGTGCTACAAGAATATTGGCTGAAACTCAACCCGGAAAAGTGCACATTTGGGGTTAAGTGTGGCAAGTTTTTGGGATTCATGATTTCCCAATGAGGGATAGAGTCCAACCCCGAGAAGATCGAGGCAATTCTGAAGATGGAACCGCCTTGAACACTTAACGAGGTTCAAAAATTGAATGGTAGAATCAACGCTTTGGGGAGATTTGTATCTTTCTCCGCTAAGAGATGCATGCCTTTCTACAAGGCAATGAAGAAGGACAAAGACTTCAAATGGGACCAGCCCTGCCAAGAGGCTTTTGAAGAGCTAAAGAAATTCTTGGGAAAACCGCCACTCCTCAACACACCCTAGCCGGACGATGTATTGTATATATACCTGGCCACCACCGATGAAGCGGTGGGAACTGTTTTGGTTTGAGAGGAAGGGCAAAACCAGTTCCCAATATATTACACCAGCAAAGTGCTGAGAAACACCGAGCTCAGATATCCTCGGATCAAAAAACTAGCCCTGGCGTTGATCTCGGCCTCCACACGGTTGAGGCCGTACTTCCAAGCCCACACAATTATAGTGAGGACCAATTTCTCGCTGAAGAAGGTCCTCCAAAGGCTAAAAACATCTGAGAGATTAGCTGAGTGAGCCATCTGACTGGAGGAATATGACGTAAGATTTGAAATCAGAAGCGCCATGAAAGCTCAAGTTCTGGCAGACTTTGTGGTTGAATTCACGAGGCTAGAGCCCGCCAAAGAGATCAAAACTGAAGAATGGAAAATCCTGGTGGATGGTGCATCCTCCCACGAAGGTGCCGGAGTCGGCGTTTATATTCGAGGCCCCGGAAAAATCAGATTTTCCTACGCGGAAAAACTAGCCTTCCCCGCGACCAACAACGCGGCAGAATACGAGGCAGTTATTAAAGGGCTAGAGCTAGCCCGAGAGATAGCACCAGATCGATTATTGTTCAAAAGCGACTCAGGGCTAGTCGTAAACCAGATTAATCGAAACTTTGAAACAAAAGATGCAGAAATGGCAAAGTATCTCTCAAAGGTAAGACATCTTATAGAGATACTAGAATCAAAAGGAGTAGCTTGGAGAGCTGAACATATTCCAAGGAAAGAAAATGAGCGGGCTGATGAATTAGCCAAGGCGACTTTAAGCAAAGAAGAATGGAAAAACCTCATATGCCTTTACGAAGTGATCACCTGCCCGAGTAATGAAATGGAGGTGAGCTTATTAGTTGAGCAACAAGATCTTGGGTGGATGAAGTCCATCTATGATTACTTGGCCGTAAATAAACTGCCAGGGGATAAAATGGAAGCTGCCAAAACTGTAAGGAAAGCTATGCGGTTCTCTTTAGTAAATGGGGAGCTTTACAGAAAATCATACTCAGACGCTTGGAAGAAATGCGTAACGGCTCAGGAAGGAACGAAAATACTACAAGAACTTCATGAAGGAGACTGTGACTCCCACCAAGCAGTTGTAACATTGGTTAGGAGGGCTAGCCTTGCTGGTTTTTACTGGGAGTCCATGAACTTAGACGCAGAAACGTACGTCAAGTCTTGCCATTAATGTCAAATCCATGTACAAAAATCTCACATCCCTCACTCAGTGCAGCACCCCTTACTAATCGCTTGGCCCTTTGCAACATGGGGAATTGACATTGCGGGACCTCTTCCTGAAGCAAGTGGGAAAAGAAAATGGATTCTTGTGGCCATTGACCACTTCACCAAATGGGTTGAGGTGGCCGCTCTTAGTAGTATCACTCCAAAGCGAGTTTTGGATTTCGTAAAAAAGAACATCATTATGCGATTCGGAGTACCACACCGAATCATATCAAACAATGGTACTCAATTCACATCCAGCAAGTTCCAATACTTTTGCAAAGAATTAAAGATTGAGACCCACTTCAGCTCGGTGGCTCACCCATAAACTAATGGCTAGACGGAAGTAACAAATAAAACACTTGGTTAAGGAATCAAGAAAAGGGTGCTGGAAAGAAAGGGAGTTTGGCCTGATGAGTTGATTAATGTGCTATGGGCATACCGAATGACCCCGTGCACATCTACCGGAGAAACACCTTTTTCAATGGTATATGGGGTAGAGGCGGTTCTACCCATTTAAATCGGTCCTCCATCGGACCGAGTGGCATACTACACAGAGAAAGAGAACGACATCAACTTGCGTTATCATCTTGACGATTTACAAGAGAAGCGGGAGAGGGCCTGGATCCTTATGACCGCCTATAAAGCCAAGATCACTAAATATTATGACATGAAGGTCAGGGAAATCCGCCTCCAAGAAGGCGACTTGGTCCTTAAGGATGCAACCAACTCACAGGTGCGAGAAGTAAAAGGCAAGCTGGGGGTAAACTGGGAAGGCCCCTATAAAGTTTCACAAGTCATCGAACCAACAACCTACAAGCTGCAGACAATGAAAGGAAAAGATGTTCCGAGAACATGGAACATTGCAAAGCTAAGGCCATATTACATGGCTAACGACTCTTAGGGGGAGACAAGCGGCCGTACTCTTTTCCATTACGGGTTTTTCCCCAATGGGTTGTCCTAAAGGTTTTTAATGAGGCGGCCCACCCTTAGAAAGAGATAGATAGATGACCGGATGCGTAGAATTCCTGGATGTACTTTTTAATTTTTTCAATAAAAGTTGAATCATTTCAAAACATGAACATTTGAGTACTGATCATACTTTGAGATTCCACAAACTATTGACACATAAAATTATAAAATGGTTAACAAAAGGCCATTAAGGCGGCTGAAAAGCATAAGACCTGAATATTATAAAATGGTTAACAAAAGGCCATTGAGGCGGTTGAAAAGCATAAGACCTGAATATTATAAAATGGTTTACAAAAGGCCATTGAGGTAGCTCAAATACATAAGACCTAAACATTATGAAATTTTAAACGTAAAGCCATTCAGAAAGCCAGATAGCATAAAGCCTAAAATATTATTAAGAGCCAATAAGGTCGAATATTCTTATAGAATGTTAAAAAAAAAACAAAGCATATTTACAAAGCTAAAAACTATCTACACTTCGAGATGGATCGATTCGGCGTCTTCCCCCTATTCTGGCTCCTCCCCCACCGAATCATCAAGAGCCGTCTCCTCCTCTTCGGGCTCATTAGGGTACTTCACCTCCCCAGAAGATCCTCGGCAAGATACGAATGACGAGCCCGATAAGCCTAAAAAATGAGGCGGCCATACTCTCGGCCATCCATCGCCATGTTGAGCATGGCTTGGCTATAGTCAGAAACGACCTTAGGAACCTCCACCTCATACTTGGAGACGGTTTCTTGTAGCTTATCTCTAGCCAAACTCATCTCCACAGCCTTTTTGTTGGCCTCCTCCAGCTGCTGACTTAAGTCAGACTTGACCGCCTCAAGGTCTTCGATTTTCTTTTTGGCTTTTTCCAGCTCGCAAGAGGTAAGTTCATGAGTCTACTGAAGCCACATCATGTCTCGGCTCTTTCGAGTCATTTCAGCCACCCGAGATCCCATCTGAAGAGAAAATACGACATCAATAGAAAGTAAAAACGCTAAGCAATAAATTGAACATGAAGACAGAAACTACCTCAAGAGACATCATGAACAGAGCCTTGGACGACTGAAGTAGACTCTCATCAACCAAATCTTTCTTCTCCGAGGGGAGGGGCAAGATTGTCCTCAGCACATTTTGAATTGGGGTGGTATAAATTGAAGGATTGCCCTCACCAGCAAAGGATAGAATATTAGCCTGTAGAGACTCAGGGCTAACCCGCTTGGAGGAGTCAGCCGGAGTATCCAAATTACCGCGCTGAAACAAAGAGATATATCATAAGCATCGAATAAAAGGGCACAATAAAGAATAATGAATTCGAACTGGTTGGAGGTTAGTCTCTTCAGCTGTAGGAGAATGAGGCACCGTAGCAGCAGTCTCAGGAAGGTCCTTAGTAGTTTGAACTTTGCGCTTCCTTTTACGCCTGCTGGGATCTTCACCTCAAATACCGAGAGCTGCATTTACAAGTCCGAGCTCTACTCGTTCAGAAGGACGCTTAGTAACCTTCTATCCTTTGGCAGCTTGTTGCACAAGTTCGCCGGTCGAAGGTAAATTAAACACTGAAAAGAAAAGGGAAATAAGTAAATACCTGAGAAAACCTCGGGCCCAAAATGATAAGTGTGATCCGACTGTCTCGGCTCAATAATTCTAATATTTTTTACCATTGCCCAGCTAATGTTCTGGCATGGCCACACCCCCTTCTTAAGGGCCTTGAAAGCTTCTACCCTATTATCTGTGCTGGTAAAGTTACAACCCAATTAGGGAGAAAGATTCCACTCGGTTGGAAAGTTGGGATAGCGGTCCTCTTGTCTAATAAAAATAAAGTAATTCTTGAAAATTTTTACTGAATCCACTTTGTGCGTGAATCTATAGAAGCCGCCTCAATGAGCGAAATGATACAAGTCTACAGTAGCTGTTTTCCTTAGTAATGCAACCTGCCTGAAGAACTCGGCATCGAAACGCATCTCCAATCCAGTACAGATGAGGTAATGACCAACTAGATCTATCCAGGCGTTGGGATGAAGTTGAGCTGGGCTAATCTCGAAAGCTCTCAAAACTTCACTTAAACCTTCTAGAAGTGGGTAAACGAAGCCTGACCAAATTTGGTCAATATATATGCCAAAATACCCCTCAAGCGGGCGAGTGATCCGCTGCTCTTTGGAGGGAAGTACCACTTCACACCCTTTGAGCCAATGGAAGACCTCCTTCTCAAATTCCAGGTCGACTAGGTCCTGAATTGACTCAATCAGATCTATTGATGGAGTCCTATTTACTATTTCCCTAACTTTTCCTCGTCCTCTAAACACTGATACAGGACGAGTAGCCACATGTCGCCTCACGGGGCGAGCCGCGCTTCTCTTTATCCTACGTGTGCGAGATGAGACACCTACTGGTCCCGGAGGTGGCGATGGGGGAAACCGGCCCATCTCCTCGTCAATCTTTGCCCAGGCCTAGGCAGAAGAGGATTGGGAGGATGAGGCAGACTCGCTGCGAGACACTTGATTCTCACCAAGCTCGGACATGACTTCCGTTGGAGGGGGTTCCCTAGAGGTTGAGACATAGTCAGTATAATCTACATCCAAAGGTTTGAAATACTTAGAATTCATCTCAGCTATTTCCCTACTTAGTTGGTTAGTAGTTGTTGAGGCGGAATCAGTCATTGTCACCTAATAAAAAATCTAATTAATCAGAAGATCCTAAAGAATCCTAAATTGGCTCAAGGCGGCGCAAACAACATTTAAACCTCATTCGTTGTTATTTCAGATCTACGTAGCAGCGCAAGCAAATAAACAACATTCATATCAAATGAATAGACATCTCAGATCTAGTAGATGTTCTACACATAGACAAACAACTTTGGGAAAGCAGAAAAGCGAACAATTTTGGGGAGAGGAAACACAAATCACAAAACTCATTTCCTAACCAATTGATAAAGGTATCAGAAGGTAAACAAAAACGAAATTAACGTCTAAGATATCCCGCAAGTTAAAATTGTAGTAGATGAACAGAACAAAGAGCTAATATGATAACATTTTGCAAAAAAGAGCAATGAATAGTAAATTAATGATAAAAGTGGAACAGAAGAAGGATGGGAACTTACTTGTGTAGAAAATATGCTTTGATCGGAGAAGTTGGAGGAGTGAAAGATGGTAGACCGAATCTGATGAGGAAGAGCACAAGATCGCCGGAGAGGAAAAGAAGTTGCAGAAATGGAGAAAGAGAAAGCGAAACCCTTATATAGAAGATGAAATGATGTTTGAAGTGACACTTTCCCCCTATGTGACGTGGCGCATTGCCTGCCTCACATTCAAAATTTGAAAAAACACGAGCTTTTCATTTTGGCGCTTGAGACACGTAAACCCTAGATCTGCATGTGTTGATATATTTGCCTAGGCCAGGTGGATCTCAAACCCACGCTCCTAAAGAAGCTCTCACACTGATGAGGGGACTTCTGTTAATAAGGTAAAATATTGACAGGCGCGTATGAGCCACGAGATATCCCCAGGCTGATTACATCCGCCTGGGACAGAGAGATTTAATGGTGAGGCTAGGAATGTTCTTACCGATCCGGACGGTTCCAATCCGACTCTAGGGTAAAACCCCGTTACTCATCCAAGCGGATTGGATCCGCCCCAAATAAGGAGGAAATCAAGTCTTCCCTTAATCTCATATTAATGTGCAGGTGGTAATCAAGCTGAGTCGGCTTGTCCGCCTGAACCGACCCGACGCCTCAGGAGCATTGAATCCAATTAAGAGTCTAAGACCTCAAAAGAGACATCAACGATTGGAACTCCCAATCCAGATAAGCTTTATCTTATTAACAAGATAAAGATTGACTCAAGCTAGAACTCTGGTGAATTCACACTCTTGGGTCAGATCAGAAGACGTTCATAGAGTATAAAAAGATCCTTTGGACCAGCACGCAGAGGTACGTATTCTAATTCACAGGAAAAACTCCCTGCCTCCTCTCTTAAATCTGATCTAACTTAAGCATCGGAGAGGCTACGCCGGTCACACGGCTAGTCCCCCATAGCGACGTTTATTGTTTTACTGGAACCTTCAAACCACATACAAGAGAAGCGTTCGGAGTTGATTTCAGTCAGAAAGTTAGCGCGTGAAACCACGTTCCAGTCCTAATTTAACATTATATTTATAATAAGATAATGAATAATAGATTAAAGCTTCCGAGATCCCAAAAGATGTGGAAGTGGATGATTGTTGACCAGTCTAGGGTATAACACACGCGCTATATATCAATGTATATATTAACTTATATGGTTAAGTACCAATCTGAATAGTCTTTGCAGACCTTAAAGGGTGCAAGAGGTTTTCTGCATATTAGATGTTAATCTATTTGGTTAAGTACCACTCATGATTACGGATGGCAACGGGCCAGATCGGAACCGGATCTAGCTTGGACTCGGTCCGGATCCGTTTGAATATATTGGACCCGGATCTGACCCGGATCTGGTGGATCCATAATTTTAGGATCCAGATCCAGATCCAACAGATCCGGGTCCATAAATGGGTCCAAAACGGGTTCATGTAATTAACATCAAATTCTTAGTTTCAGCTTCCATACTTGTACATTTCACCTTATTTTAAATAGTTTACCTGCTCATTTAATTATGTTCATGCAATTGGATTTACGTGGATATCAAATAATAGTAATTATCTAATATTTTCGAGGTAAATAATAAATAAAAAAGTACAATTAAGCTTTAATTATGAATCAGGGTTTCATTGTCAAATCCGGACCCGGATCCGGATCCGTTTTCCTGGACCCGGATCCGACGGATCTATAAAATTAAGATCCAAACCCTAAAAAACGGATCCGGATCCAGGATCTGTTGCCATCCCTACTCATGATAGTCTTGACAAACTCTAACAGGTGCAAGACAAAGTGAACCTGGTTGTTTGCCAGTCGCATGACTTCATAGCATACAGAAGATTTGATAACCTTGTACAGAATGTACCTGTCAAGTACGAGTGGAGATGTTGGAAATACAGGATCCGCCCGTGAGCGGGTCAGTTGGATCAAAGAATTTGATCCAATTTAGTTATTTGGAATAAATTGAAAAGTTATAAAACTTTAAAGATTAATCGTAAATAATTAAGAGTTTAAGGATTTAATTACGATCAATCAATTTTCCATTTCATATTATAATGAAATGGATGTGAGTTTTGGATTTTAAGGAATTCATTTTCATTACCTTTCATTTCTCTCTTCCGGCTTTTCGTCTCATGACAAAAATATTGAAAATAGATTGTTATCAATCTTCTTCGCTACAGAAGTTGTGTGGATATACATCCATACTCCATCACACTGTGAAATGAATTCGACTTGGTATTCGATGCGGCATTTTTCGATCTCCGAGCACAGAACAGGTAAGAATCCAAATATGTTTCTTCTTTACGTTTCTATCAATATCATTAATCTTTATTAAGAAATCGCAAATATTAGTTATCGTATTATAATTCTTATTTATGCAATTATGCTTGGCCTTTAGAAGAATATATGTTTTTATTATTGAGGTGCTCTAACCAATATTCATTGACCAAAATGTATTAATGAGAAAAAGAATTAATTACGACTAATATTTTATAATAAATGTAAATGAAATGATTAAATTTATTAGGTTTTAGTAAATTCCAAATGTGTTTAAAAGGATAATCGTAGTTATTTTTTTTATTAAAACTCACATGGCTTACACAAGGTTATTGGCTTTCCACGGAGGTAACAAAAAAAAAAATACAGAGAGCAACGTGATAAGCATCTCAAATTCAGTTAATTAATATAATTATGAGCATCAGAAAAAAAGTTGATAAAGAAAAGTAGTGATTATGCATAAACTTAGGATTTAATGCATCTCCACCTCCTGAAAAGATTATGCATAAATCCTATCCAGAAAAGATTGTTGTCACCTTGAATTTTGAAATGTGATAGATAGTTCCTTGTACTTTTTTAAAGCTCGTCATTTTACCCCCTTATGCTAACCTGACTTGCTACGTGGATGACTATCAAAATACACGCGTGTGAAGTATACTAATGGAATAGAAAATGAATAAAAAAATATCTAATATTCTAATTCTTACCATTTAAAATTCCTAATAAATTGAAATGGAAGTTGACCGATAAAATTTTTAATCCAAGTATGCACTTTGGAATCCACAACTACAATTTCCATTAAATGGACCCTTCTCAACACGTCTTTTGCACTATATCTATTCTTTTATTTGAACTTATAATTTATTTATTTGCTTTTCTTCTGTTTTTTTTGCTACAACGTATTTCTTTTGTTCTTTGTTAGTATTTATAATATACTTGTTGTTCTAGCCTTATACTTTGGTCCTTCTTGTTATATTAATATTTAAATTTTGGAGTTATAATTTTCTTGTAATATCTTAAATCATCAAGTTATAAGTATTACTTTTATCAAGTGAGATTGCCTAATCACAACTACAATTTTTTTATTAATCGAAAAATTTCATATGATCGGATCCATTATAAAATTTGAAGTAAAGTAAAACTACAACTGAATTCTTAATGTCATATCATATATATTTTTTGAAATTTGGAGATGATCAAATTCAATTATTTATTTGACTCGCTGTTATTTTAGATTATAATTCAATTAAGTTCAGTTCATTTATGTATAAATAAGTTCAATTCAGTTAAGTTCCGTTAAGTTAGGTTAAGTTAAAATTAAACCAGTTCAGGTTTCAGCACTGTTTTAATTATTACCGTCTAGGCTCCGCTTAGGCGTTATTTCGAGGGTCGTCACCTGACTGCGCCTAACGCTTAAACCTCGTCGATTAGCGCTTAAGTCCGTCTAGGTTCGGATTAATCCCCGCCTAGATCAATAGATGCTCGGACTGCCCGACTAGCAGTCTAGCAATTTTTTGAAATACTGGGTTTCAGGTGAGAATGCTACGTGTCAAAGTAGGGGAGAGCAAAGAACCAATAAAACCGAACCGAACCGGAGAACCGGACCGGGCCGGACCAAACCGAACCGAACCGAACTAATTTGGTTCGGTTCTTGGTCCATATATGTGAACAATTCGGTTTTCGGTTCGGTTCTCGGTTTTTGGGAAAAAAACCAAATAAACCGAGAACCGAACCGAAAACCGAAATATAAATTTTAATTAATTTTAAATTAATTTAATAATTATTTTCACATTCAATTTTCATTTAATACTTGAAA
>CATIWQ010010547.1:0-10434 GCA_949673415.1 Euphorbia schlechtendalii
GCAGCAAGCACACAACATTTTGGTGAACCGAATCAAGTCCAAACGAGAAGAGTTCATGAGGTAAGCACTTCATCAATTGATAATAGATTAGCTGAACTCACCTCCTTGGTTAAGTCTATGGCAGTGAAATCCGAGAAAATTATCACTTGCGAATTATGCTCTATTGTCGGACACACATCAGATTCATGTCCCAATTTTTATGGGGAAGAGCAAGTGAACGCGATCGGTGGATTTAACGGGTAGCAGAGGAGATACGATCCGTACTCCAACACATACAATCCGGGATGGCGAGATCACCCACATTTCAGCTACGCGCAAAGGAACCAAAACCCGCCTCAAAATCCAGCACCGAGGCTGCAAAATTTCCAGCAAAGTGCCCAACCAGCAACGAACAGACCACCTACATCATTCGATGATGTAATAGCAACCTTGGTGCAATCTCAACAAAAGAACGACGCGAGCATTCGGAACTTGGAGAGCTAACTCAGCCAAATGGTGACTACATTGAGCAAATTGGAGAGTCAAGGTAAGCTTCCTTCTCAAACTAAAGTTAACCCGAAACAGAATGCTTGTACGATCACTTTAAGAAACGGGCGAGAAATTATCAATGAAAAATCTGAACCCGCAGCTGTTAGCCTGGAGTCCAGGGTAACAAAACTTCAGACAGATTCGAATCTGTCTACTGGTTCAGAAAAAGAGATAAATGTTAATGATAATAACGATTTAAACACTAAAATTCCAGAACCATTAGTCCGTCAACCCCTTTTTCCAGAACGTTTCTTAAAATCTAAAAAGGAAAAACAGGAAGGCGAATTGATGAAGGTTTTTAGTAACTTGCGAATCAACATACCACTCTTAGAGGCTATCAAGCAGGTTCTGAAGTACGCTAAGTTTCTTAAGGATTTGTGCTCTAATAAGAAAAAGTTGAATGGGAATGAAATAGTCCAGATCAATGAAAATGTCTCAGCTGTTCTCCAAAAAAGGTTATCTAGAAAATGCAAGGATCAAGGTATGTTTTCGATTCCACGTAAAATTGGTGAGGTAAGCGTTAAAAATGCCATGTGTGATTTGGGTGCTGCTATAAACGTTATGCCTATGTCCATTTACAAATTATTGCATGCTAACGCTTTAAGCAAAACCGGCGTTGTTCTCCAATTGGCCGATTTGTCTTTAGTGTACCCGAGTACTTGTTAGAGTCAATCAATTAGTATTCCCTACTGATTTTTATGTCTTGGATATGGGTGATGATCATGCTTCTAACTCTCATAACTTTTTGTTAAGAAGGCCGTTTTTAGTTATGGCTAGTACGAAAATTGATGTACGCACCGGTAT
Source organism: Euphorbia schlechtendalii (assembly GCA_949673415.1). Classification (NCBI taxonomy): domain Eukaryota; kingdom Viridiplantae; phylum Streptophyta; class Magnoliopsida; order Malpighiales; family Euphorbiaceae; genus Euphorbia; species Euphorbia schlechtendalii. The sequence continues at coordinate 1,333 of CATIWQ010010547.1, forward strand.
GCTATCCATGGAATTCAATGATGAAATTGTCTCGTTTAATATGTATGATGCCATGAAATTCCCATGTGATTTAGCACCTCTTTACGTCATTGATGTAATAGATGATGTTGTGGAAAAGACATTACCTTTACTTGGAAAAGATGAGTTGACAGCCATCTTGCACGGAAGCTTGGGTGAATCAGGGGCTGAATCTGATTTTGCATTAAATAGTGAGCTTAACCAGCTTATTCTTGAACTTAATGGTTTAAAGTCAGTTAGTGTTACAGCTCTAATTGATATTTTACAACCGTCTAACACAAAGCTTTTACGTTCTACTGTGCAGGCCCCCAATTTAGAACTTAAAGAACTACCTGAGCATCTAAAGTACGTTTATCTGGGCAAGAAAAGCACACTGCCTATGATAATTTCCAGTAGCCTCTGTCCCAAGGAAGAGCTGAGCTTGGTTAAGAGTTGAAAGACCACAAGGATGCCATCGGTTGGATGATAGCTGATATCAAAGGCTTAAGTCCGTCAACTTGTATGCATCGCATTTTGTTAGAAGAAGGTTCGAAACCCAAAAGAGATGCGCAGCACCGACTAAACCCGCCTATGATGGAAGTGGTGAGAAAAGAGGTTTAAAAACTTCTAGACGCCGGTATGATCTATCCTATCTCGGATAGTGAGTGGGTGAGCCTGGTTCAAGTGGTCCCGAAAAAGACCAGAGTCACGGTAGTAAGAAACAAGTTCGATGAATTAGTTCCCACCCGAGTTTAAAACGGGTGGAGGGTTTGTATTGACTATCGTAAACTTAATGCTTCCACTCGAAAAGACCATTTTCCTTTACCTTTCATCGATTAAATGCTTGAGAGATTAGCGGGAAAAACTCATTATTGTTGTCTTGATGGTTATTAAGGTTTTTATCAAATACCGGTGGCCCCCGAGGATCAAGAAAAGATAACCTTCACTTGCCCATTTGGATGAGATTTTATTAAACTTGCTATCATGATTAAACTGACTGACTGATTCAAGAAATTTACGTTTTGTGCCTGTGATCGGTTGATACAAAGCTGAAAGTATACCTTAGTCGGAAGATTATTTCCAATTGAATTCCCTTTCCTTCCAATTTTAATTTATTAATTTTGTTAATTATCAATTTCTCGATTCAACTTCAAACCCCCGATTTTTATTTTTCCTTTCAATTTTACTAGTTATTTAATCAAATTAGATTGATTTCATAAGTCCCTAAGGAGACGATCCCACTTGCCACTATCGCAAATTTAGTTTGTTTTAGTGAAACGGGTTTTATTTTATTTTTGGCGAATTCGACGCTCGTCAATCGGGGACCGGAATTTTTTACCATTTTTGGATTTGCGGGATTTTTTTTCCTATAAATATTCAGGAATTTTCCGTTATCTGGATTGGAAAATTTCAGCAGAAAAAAACAAAACTCAAGACACTCTGATCTTCTACATTTTTTCGAATTAAAAACACTTTTTGATTCGAACAATTTTTTTAAACACCAAAAACTCAAAAGACGACGAAGATTACTCCTAAAGGTTAAGCAAATATTCGAAGTGGATTTGCTTCGTAAGGGTAAACCTCTGAGTTCCTAGAGTTGCTATTTCGTGCTTATTGTATTCTTCTCTATTTCATTTTACATGTTGATCAAGGGATTATTTTACTCTATTTTTATGTAAATTAGTAATAATTCTTCATCTTCTTTTATTTCTTTTATTTTAATGGAGATATCTATTAGAATACCCTCATGAAGGGAAAATAAATCTATTTCGAATAACAACCCTCACATCTTTGTCATGCGAGCATTTTCATTAATTAAAATGAGCAACCAACGTGTTAATAAAAATGAACATTTTATCTTTAAATAAGAACTTTTAATCATCGTTTGTTTTAATTAGGTCACACGGACCTTGCTGAATTTTAATCGATCAAATGTGTAATTGTTGTGATATATCCTGTGCTAACTTTTGTGGACGTAGATAGATTAGGATTAGATGTATGTTTAGAGTTTTATTTTCCTTCGAGTATCGCATTTTAATTATTTTTGGGAAATGTATAGATTAGGAGGGCGTTGCATCCCCCGAGTTTTTGTAAATTATAATCTTTACTTTTCCACATTTATTTACCATTTTATGTATGAATTTATCACTTTTTAAATATATGTGAATCATGCATTATAACTCGAAAATGACATAAGTACGAATATGCACAATTACGAAATACGGTTTTCTATAGATGAAATATAATGTGATCCAATAAAAAATGAGCAACTTATCCCGAACCTGAATCTCTGTCTTAGTGGGCCGTCCCCCGGATGTTAAGCCTCACGGGACTCTAATTCCTGGAAAGAGCTAATCTAGGTAGTGACTCTACACTAAGAGACGGCGGATTTGGGTTTGATCAATTTAAAAATGTTTCCCGCTCTCTCTTTCAAACCTTCCGGGTCCCCGACCCGGTACATTTTATTTTCACTTAAATACCCCGGTGGATCGTGCATCTCATTTAGCGCGCTCTCGGTCGGCCCATCAATTCCGTGTCGTTCGCTCACATATGAGACCTCAGCTTTTTTTGCCACGACAATTGGACATCAAATGTACCGATTGCATCCTTATATCCTGACTTATATTCTGTTTGTAACAGAAAACATGCCATTGTAGCAATGGGTTGTGCACTAATCTACAGCAGCTCTATGTTCTCTCGGCCATTTTGGAAATGTAATCTCAGATTTCCGCACCGTGATCGATGCTTGCAGCTGCGGTAGTGGATTGAGTCATCTTCGCCAAGCATTTTTCAGGCAGCAAAGGGGGCTGTTTCTGCTGCTACCTTATCGCCAATCTTCGGGACTGATCAAGACTCATTCGGATGGGACTTATGCGAGCAAAAAGTGTACATAGCAGCCTCGTTTTGTAGTGGTTTTATCGCTTACCGCATTGGCCGCAACCGTCGATTGATTTTACCATCATATGGAGTTCTTTCCTTCTACCAAAAATAAATTTCTTCGGTAGGACTCTCTTCCACGGTGGAATTACAACACGTTCTTTTTTGCTATCGAGAGGATGTAGTTCGATATCGGATGCCGCTTGCTCTTTTTGTACCGGAATCGAAACGATCGATCATTTATTCCTCCATTTTCATTCAAGCTCGCGCATTTGGCTTGGATTGCTGAGATGGTTAGGCGTCCCTATGCCGCTACCGAATTCTCTAGCCAGCTTCTTCGATGTTTGGCAAACGCTTTTTCGACTGGGAATTAACTCAGATTTCGAGACTTCTCTTTGGTTCATCATTATGTGGTTGCTATGGAAAAGACGCAATAAACTCATATTTCAAGGTGTTCAAGATCATGATGACATCTTCCTTTCGAGACTCCATTTATGTTGGTTTTCTTTTCGTTGTAATAGACTTAGCTTATGCTAATCAATCTCGCACTTGTTTGTAAATCCGGGTTTCTTATTTGTAACTAAGTTGTCATTCTCTCATTGAGAATTTCAGCTCATTTTATTAATAAATATTTGATCTTGCTTGGTCTCTAGTGATTGGGAGTGCCAACCTATTTGGGATGTTTAATGCTAGTGTCTGGTGATCTTTTTCCCTTAAAAAAAAGAACAATATACGACACTCAATTAAATATCACGTTAAAGTTATTTTAATTTTTTAATTTTTTCAAAAACTTTTGTGCTATGTACTATGGCAACAAATGCCTACTTCAGGGCTGGTGCCACTGGTTAAGTAACTTCCTAGTAACATATAGCGCCACCAACTATCCAAAAACCAAGCTGTGCTGAGACACTACGCAAATATGAGACTTCTAAAGCGAAGCAAGAGGATAAAAGCCTTGAAGAAATTATCAAATATAATGCAATTACTAAATTTCCCTTATCGATATTTTATTCTTCTTCAGGAACGAGGCTATAAAAGGCCTTTCTGGTACATGTAAACATAATAATTCAACATCATCAGTACAATGAACTCCTCATAAATTCTCTCAATTTTGGGTTCAAAGTGTTCAAGCTTTAGCCCTAAATTTTATTAGGGAAATTTTGTTTTCCAGCATGGAAATCTCTTATTAATGAAAAATAAAAAAACTAAAAGAAAAAACCCAAACCCATAAATCAAACAAATTCGCCAATGAATGAAATAAGTAGCATAGTACATTTCAAGGATGAGAATATTTGTCATGTGTGACGTGAGTGTTGTGACTCCCTACGTGCCACATATAGTAATTCTACTTTCCAACTTTTACTTGCTAATATCATCCTTCCAAATTACATCATATTCTTCATAACTTAATTTATAGCCTAAATCAACAGTGCTTTTCTTCAGCTGGTTGCAAAGCTTCATGAGATGTATTTGGGGGTGTAGTAATATCTATTAAAACCTCTAGGAAAGCACACTCGAAAGGACGGGATTTTCTTCACTTCTCTTTTTCCTGAATGCGCAAATATGGATCTTTTTTGAATTTGAATGGCGAATAGGATTTATAGGTAGCACGTAAGACATCGAGAAAGAGAGTCGAATGCTGCCAAAGAAACAAAACTATTGGCAGCAAAGAAATAACGGCAACAACAACAGGTAACCAGATAGGACGGTGTTTGAAAATGATAAAAATGGATAGAACAAAAGCTACCATTATTGCTGTTACTGATATGAAAATCGTCAAAAGTCCAATAACTAACTTGTTGGGCAATGACCAACGAAAATCATCGATAGAGTATCGAGCTGTAAGAATGGATAAGAGGTTGAGTAGCGAAGTGGTCGAGAATATCATCGAGATCGAATCTGCAATTGTAAATATGTTGAAAAGAACCTCACTCGAAAAATGAGGATAACCATCATCGCCATGCCTCCTGGTATAGTAATAGCAGCTGCAAATGCTATTGTTGTGATAAGTGCCGTGACAATCATGCATGAATTCGCAGTGTCTCGCATCCATTTTTCGCCCTTCTCCATTAAATTTTCGTGTACTTTTAGAAATAAATCGTGGGGAGTGAACTCCGTGAATTTATTTGCTTTTTTGCGATCGAATTCTTCAAACACGTCCTTTATTTCATTCATGAACAATTGTAGTTTCATGATTTTCGTACTAAGGTTGCTATTGTTTGAAGTACTCTCTCCACCATTCAACCCATGTTGCTGATCCATAATTTTTGTCACTTGCTACAATAGTTTTTTTCGTTTCATAAAGTTAAAACCCAGAAAGCCACTAAATTTGTGAATAATAGTGTGAAAAATTAAAGTAAAATCCCTCACCTGAAAAAGCAGCCGGATTCTCTCAATTTGGGTATTCTTGAACCTTTGGAACTCGCTATATGGTGCTTCGTGATAGTTCCTAATTAGATTCTTAAGATCCTACAGAATATAAAAAGTGAAAGATAAATGCCTAAAATAGACCATATTTTGTTAGACCTGAGAATCGAAAGTCTCACCTGAAAATAGGCTGGTTCATTAATGTCGTCTGTAACATTACGTTGCTCCAAACAAGATGAAATGTCCTGCACCATGAGAGGATTAAAGCTTATAGCTGAACTCTTCTATGTTGAACTTTGGTGGACGATAGATAATTCTACTATCCTATTTTACAGAATTATGTCGGTAATTACACTAAAATACCACAATTTATATCAATAATTAATAGAAAATTCCCTATTTTACATAACTTATGTCGGTAATTTATTTACTTGTTATTTAGGATATCTGCCAACAAGATATAGAGTAGTGGACATGGCTGATCGGTGGCAAGAAAGAAAAAAAAAATGGAGTGACGGCAAAACCTGCTTGATACCAAGATAGAATGAATTTCTCCAATACAGTATCGTATGGAGTGTATGGTATTTAATAAATAATTAGGGTACAAGCATAATTACAACAATACCCTATCATACAATAAGGCTTAAATACACATACACTAACACAACACGCCTGTCAAACTGTTTTTACCAATGTCATCACACACTCTAATTTTCTCGACTAGACCTTGAGAATTGTTTTTAAAGAAGTGATTGGGTGAGAATATACGTGGGTTTGAAATCATCTAATTATAAACTAATTGACTTGTGTTAAACACTAAAACTTGCGCTTTTCGGTTAAAATGAATTTGTAGTTTACATTTACTAGAAACATGGAACAATATTTTTTTTGAGTTGAAAGGTAACAAAATAAACAAACATATTACCGCTAACGTTCTGCTCAGCTTCCAGAATTCATTAGTGGGATTGTTTTTTTGGTTCACCTGACTTGGGTCCATCACCTTCTTCACATCCTAAAACATTTATATAAAAAAAACAACACAACTTAGTTTTCCAGCAAGTTCAGCTGTGTATCCTTATCGTATTTATGGAAATGAAGATGAATATTGTTTGAGTTTTACATACTTGAAACAACAGCAGCTCGCGCTGGAGTTGGAGAGCAGCTCCTGGAACTAGGTTGCACGGACACACCTCGAGTGTCTGATGCGACACGGATACGCGGACATGCAAATTTCCAAGAGATATGTATTTGGACATGGCCGGGACACGGCCACTACCAAAAATCGTAAAAATGTAAAATTGTCCACAATTATATAAATATTTAAACATTCATGTAATCCATAATCATTTAGTCTTGCAAAACAACAAAATACCAATCCAAAATGAACCTGGGGAATAGGAAGCTGACAGGCTGCCGGAGACGAAGAGAGTAATCACCTAAGCAGGCTGCCGGAGAGAGTAATCACCTAAGTAGATTTGTCGAAGAGAGTAATTACCTAAGCAAGCTACCAGAGATGACGAGAGTAATCACAAAGATAGCAGATAAAATAAATTAAATTCCCTCTGCATGAGACGATGATAGGCTGCCGGAGGTTGAATAGATGGCGGCGCGGTGGCTGGAGGAGGAGTCGCCGGAATCGGAGCAGGTTTGTTGAATGAGTTTGAGAGCAATAGAAGGCTGTACATGAATGACTTTTGATGTGTTCTCTTTTAATCTAATTTGAAAGAGGTATAGCTCACACAAGCCTTGTCCTATGTGTGTCCACGCCGTGTCCTAGAAGTGTCCAGGATAGATGAGCTGATGTGGTGTGTTGGTTAAAAAGTCGGAGTGTCAGACACGTGTCCGAGCCGTGTCCAGAGCGTGTCCTTGACGGAAACGTGTCCGACTCACGGACACGTGTCCGACTCACGGACACGTGTCCGACTCACGGACACGTGTCCGACTCACGGACACTCCTACTTTAGGAGTGCCCGTGTATTATAGTCCTGGAATATGGTTGAGTTGAGTAGGCTACGCTAACTTTGCAGCCAAATGCAGCACGTTGTTCCCATCATTATCTCTATGCAAGACTACTTTTGTCTTAACAAAACCTAAATGAATCAGATTGAATACTTCGATTTGGCGGTTCTAGATGGCATAGTGAAAAATGGAGTATCCGTTTCTATCGCAAGCATATATGACATCCGGATAGGAGGCGATTAGTAACGATAGGAACTCAAAGTTACCGTGAATCGCTGCTACTATTATCGGGTTTACACCTTGAAAAGTACCCTTAATCAGCTTAGAAACTATCATGTCATATGATGCTACTTTATTCTACAACAATTCAACTAGCTCGATCGCATTATTCGACACTGCCCTTTCGCCTGCAACTTGCCTAGGGAAAATTGGTCATGTCAACATATTAGTAATGTATAGGCTTAATACATCAACACCCTCTTAATGTTATCTTAGAAAAGCGGATGCCACCCTCAACTTTCAAAAGGACCAGTCACCCCCTTAACTTAGCAAAGAGGACTACTTGGTATAAATCCCTGCGGGTATCAGGTTGATATGTGTTTTGGCTAGGAGATAGAAGATAATGTTTTGTGGGTTCGAAAAGGTATCGAACCATTTCCTTTTTCCCCTTTAAAGCGGCCATATAGATTGGCAAGCACTCTCTGGAGTTATTCAAAGCGGCACTGAGTAACGACTTGAGAAAAGTAAAAAGTGTATACAAGAAAATAGGCCTAAATCATGGAGCTGTAATCACATTAAGAGGCGAAACTTCTCTTCATGTTGCGGCTTATGTTGGTCACATTGAGTTCGTAAGAAACCTGGTTCCTCACATGAGCCAGGCCGAGATCAAAATCAAAACTAAATCGTACCTCCTGGAAAACGGGAACACTACATTCCATTACGCAGTAGTATCAGGAAATGTGAAAATTGCTAAAGCCATAACTCAACAAAGTGACACTTTTCTTAATGAACTTGCAATGCATAGGGGTGAGAGATGTTGAAGATTGATTCAGAATTAGTCAAAATTAGTTTACGTTAGTGCTCCTGAAATATCTCTTTTAATTAATAAAATATGGTTGTTATCTGTAGCTGGATATCTGAATTTAGTTGGAGTAATTTTAGCTTAGTTTGTTAAGTTGTAACCCTATTTAAATGCATCTGTTCAAGAAATAAAGTATGCAGAAAAAAGTTCTTTGAACTTTTTGTATCTCTGAGTTCCATTCCATTCTATTTTCATATTAGTTCCAACATTTTTTATTATCAAAACCATTAAAAAGTAGAGAGAGAAAATAGGTGAGGAGTGAGAAACACCTTGAAAACACCATGGCAAACAATATCAACGTAATGAGTGCTGCACAACCACTCATCCCCATCTTTAAAGGGGAAGGCTATGAATTCTGGAGCATCAGAATGAAAACTCTACTCAGATCTCAAGATCTATGGGACTTTGTTTAACATAGATTTGAAGATCCTGATGATGAAAACAGGCTCAGAGATAATCGAAAGAAAGATTCCAAGGCTTTGGTGATAATTCAACAAGCTGTTCATGACAGCATCTTCTCTCGAATTGCAGCAGCGACCACATCAAATAAAGCATGGTCAATATTGGAGAAAGAGTTTAAAGGAGATTCGAGAGTAATCACAGTTTGATTACAGTCACTACGATGAGATTTCGAGATGTTGTTCATGAAGAATGGCGAGTCGGTGCAAGACTTCTTGTAAAAAACAATGGCGATAGTGAGTCAAATGCGATCTTACGGAGAGCAGATTACTGATCAAACAGTTGTTGCAAAGGTATTAAGAAGTCTAACCCCAAAATTTGACCATGTAGTTGCTGCAATAGAGGAAGCAAAGGATTTATCT
>CATIWQ010010557.1:0-14145 GCA_949673415.1 Euphorbia schlechtendalii
TTTTATCGGAAAAGTTTTGAATTTTTGGAATACGATTTTTCTCCCTTTTACAATTTTCTTATCCTAAAATTTCAGAAAATTTGAAGTAGAGAAGCGTTTTTGTTAGGAAGGATAGATGGTATAGAGGGGTTTTGTTGGATGTATATTGACTCACATAAGTCTATGTAGACTTATGTACATCCCAAAATATGCATCTTCTCTCTTCTATAAGTAAAATTGTGCTTTTTTTTTTTTTTTTTTTTGAAAATTAAGTGTGTTTTTGACTTTTTTTTTCCCAAGTTATTATATACTAGTATTTGTTATGTCTTGTATTTCAGCTTCTTAATCATTTATCCTTTATGCAATTTTTAATTTGATGGGGCCTGGAATTTTGATCATACATTATTGATATTCCTTCCTTATTGTTTACATTTTCAACCTACCAACCAATTTTCTTATGATAATTGAAGTTTGGTGCCGACTCTATTTATCTTTATTAAGTTTTTTTTGGCGGGTTTAGAAATTCAGTCTTCATGTGTGGGAACATTATTGCTAACGGTTATTACATTTAACAATCTGAAGTATTTGCTGAAGTCTAAGACTAGGATTATTTGAGCAACTCGGTAGTGAAAAAGTATAATTTATGTCAGATGTATATTGTTTTTAGTAGAAACAAATTAAGATTTGTATGAAGGATTAAGTATCTCAGAGCTTTTGAACGAGAGTAAATATCAGTATTGTTGCTTATTAGCTCTCTGGCTATATTTCGAATCTACAGCAGATTTTAAATTCTCCAAGCTTTGTTGAAGTCATGCAAGAACTTAATCTTAAAATTATTGCCCCAATTTTTATATTTGGTATGGACTAACTCATTGACCAGTCTCTCTCAATCCAATTAAAAAGATGCCCACATTTTCCCTTTTTAAATAAAATCAAATTAGATGCCATGGCCTAAGAGCATAATGTGCAAGTTCTAACGACCTTAAATGCTTTAGCAGTCACCATCTCTTCATTATTTTATAATTTTATACTCCAATTGGCAGTTGGTGATAATAATGTGCAATTTGTTGCCATTTTTCTATATTTGCTTCTGCGACTTAGATTGATAAGAGGTAGGTAAGTAGTCCAAATCAACTCCTTTTTCTATTTGTCTGCTTTGACTGTCAACAATTCTAATTTATGCAATTAGTACTAGAATGGTCCTGTAATCAATCAATAATTAGTGGAACGCAGTAACGGCTCCTGTGTTTATGTCATGCTTTTTATACTATTTTAATATTCAGATTTAGGTAGTTAATGGTACTGTTCACAGCTCCATGCTTGATGCTTGGGAAAATGATGATGTCATTACTGAGTTTCTCTCTCGTTGTCTTGATTCCTTTAATTATGTTAAATGAGTCATAATTAGTTTATATATTGTATTGACTATTGACCCTCCCCCCACATTTTCCCTTGTGATTTTCGTATTAGATATCTGCAGTTTACTCTTTCTGGTTTGCTAGCTAATCAAGTGTCTGCATAAAATAAAAAACATGGTACTGTTTTTACTGTATGATTTTCATGTTTTTCCTTATTGCATATACCATATATCTGATATTTATTTCTGAATTTTACTATGCAGGACATACTGGAAGGTAAACTGGAAGAGCCTCAGTTTTCTATGTCTAATAGTTCAACTACCAACAATGGCAGACCAACCAGCATGGTTATTAAGGCAAGTCCCTTTTTCCTTCTTCTTTTCCTGGTTTGTCAAAATTGGGAAAAAGTTATTAATAAGTCCTTGTACTTTACTTTGGCCTTGGTTAGCTCGTGTATTTGTAAGTTTCGAACAATCTAGCCTCATCAATCGAGCATCGACATTCATGATGCATATAAATATATCATCATCTTAGTATCTATCATCTTAATGAACGAAGTAAATTATGTCTGGTAGACTCATATGTTAAAGGCTAGATTGTTCGAAAATTTTAGGCACAAGAACTAAATAAGAATTTGAGACAGAAAACATATGTTGATTGCTTGAATTGGGTTTTCTTATGGAATTCATTACAGAAAGCACACTCAGTAATTCCAGCTCACTTGATAGCTGAAGCCATATCGACCATTCGTGGACTTGATCTGAGGTGGTCTGGACCTATAACTCCTACAGAAATGGAATATGTCAGGCAGTATGTCTTTGCCAAGTACCCTCAATATTTCAATGGAATTGTGGAAGATGGAGACTCGTACGATCTCAGGTATGGGCAACGATTTCTGACACAAATTACTGAAATAACCCTCTTGACATGACATTTTCCAACACATTAATCATTTTGTTGCGCTTGTTTGAGGATACAGTGTGTAGAATATACAAAACAATCCGGCCAAATGCATCACCACTCCCCCAAACTTGGCAACTTTCGTCAGATGTTACCCAGAACTTTCAAAAGTTCCAATTAGCCCATGAACCTGGCAAAATCGCACCAATTTACCCCGTCAATGCCACGTGTTAACTTCTGGTCGGAGAAAGAAAATTCGGAAAATGCTATATTTGAAAAGTCAAAAAAACCAGAATCTGTCACGTGACGTTGAGGGGGCAAACTAGTGCAATTTTGCAAGGCTCGGGGGGTTAATTGAAAATTTTAGAAGTTCAGGGATGCCACCCGGCAAAAGTTGTTAAGTCAAGTCAAACAATTGTTATACGTTAATTGAAGTAACATCTTTCATCTCAGGAATCTCTCTATCAATGAAGAATCATCTGATACTCCACCAGACGAAAAGAGAAATTCCCCGCAGAATCTCGGAACTAAAGATTCTTCTCCTTCGTTCACTCGTAGCCTGTCCGATCTCGACAAGACTCAACTGGAGGCCTCGAGACTCCAAGAAATCGTCTCCAAAAAGACGTCCTTCGGCGGAAACTTCATCTCGGTCCCCGAAATCCAGGCCCGGAACCGAGCCCTGAAATACTGTGGCCTCAGCGAAGAAAACTACCTAGTCATTTTCATGCCAAATTACAAAGACGCCATGCTGATGATCGGAGAGAGTTACCCTTTCTTCAAGGGCAACTACTACATGACCATTCTCGACCAAGATCTCGACAAGATTCGGGATTTCGCTACGCGTAAAGAATCGAAGGTTATCCCGATGCCAGAAACTTGGCTGGATTTGAGGATCAAAGGGTCACAATTGAGCCAATATTTCAGGAGAAAGTGCAAGTATACGCCGAAAGGGCTTTTCTCTTACCCTGTCGTTGTGAACGAGACTCGATACTCTATGCATTGGATTTCCGAGGCTCATCGAAATTCTTGGCATGTTCTTTTGGACGCTACTGGCTTGGTTTTCGGGGAGGATAGGCTCGCCCTTGCTCTGCATCGCCCCGATTTTGTGCTGTGCACGCTCGATAACATGCAAGGTCAGCCGTTGAAAATCACCTGTCTTTTGGTAAGGAAAAGTTCATTTGAAACCTCGTCAGCGTAAACTTGCTGGTAAATATAAGAGGTGATCGGTTATATTGAAACTCTTGTATGTTGTTCTTTTTTTAGAGAAACCGCATCTTTTTTTTCTTCGTTAGTTATTCCCTGTTTGATTCGGCTATGAGAGGGTTGGGATGGGTTATGGTAACTTGAAGATATCCAGACTTGCTAGTTGCTACCATTTGATTACAAATAAACATATGAATTCTACTCTTCTACTGAGAAAAGGTAAATTATTTCTTGTACATTAATCCTTTGAAAACTTTCAGTCTACTGGAAGAGTTAAAATTGTTTAATACACAATTTTGTTCATATGAACTTATACCTAAGTTAAAATTGCCTATTCGATGACAAATTAATATTTTTGAAAGACTTGTAAAACGAAAATTAAAATCTAGTTGACTTGTATACTCATTATTGAAAACGTAACATTATGATGTTGTTAGAAATGCACCGACTTCGAACCGCATATTCAATAGTGAGCCATAAATAAAAGTCTGGACAAAGTACTGATTGACTGAGTAAATTTGTGATGATATCGTATAGAGTTCATATTCAGAAATGATTGAACATTTTTATTTTTAACATAGGATTTTTTTTAATTGAAAAAAATAATTTTAAATTGTTTATTACTATTCAATTGGTTTTCTAGTCGAACAAATTATCACTAAGTTTACTTAATTATACGTTTTATTTTATTTATTACACCATAATATATATTTATTGGAGGCTTAAAATATTATTTTATACATAGGTTTTCTTAATGTGGGATACTCAGCACTCGGTTTGCCAAAACAGATATAAAGTTGGGCTTTTTTCATAAAATAAGGCTCATAATTTAGGCCTGGAATTACTTATTGTATAAAAATATAAAACTAGATTATAATAAAACTAATACAAGATTTTGGGAGAAATCGTTCAACTGCTCCATTCAGCGTAAAAAATCTCTCTGATTCAATTCCTTCAATCATCCTCTTCTCTTTTATCAATGATTTGCCTAAACTTCCATCTTCCAACAACGATTTCCATCTTCGATCAACGATTTCTATCTTTATTGTCGTCGGTCAGCTATTCTGATTAACAGAGAACAAGCTTTCAAGCAAAAACAGGTCAGTTGTGATTCTAAACCTCAATTTGATTTCGATTTAACCAAGATCAAGTTTTGTAATCGTTTTCTATACAAATAATACATATATTTACTGCATTTTAACTTATTTAGTTCTGATTCTAAATCCGATTTAGATTAACCCTAATCCGGGTCTTGTAATAGTTTATACCAAACGATTAGTAATGTTCTTTTATTCTTCAGATAAAGTAAGAATTTGTTGTGACTTTTAGTAAAAAAATAAACTGGCAATTTAGGTTTCACCAAGTTGCAGCAGAAATGATTTAGTTTAAAGCTAGGAATTTGGTCCATTAGCACGACTGTTTAAACCATGAAAGAACATATATTTTCTCCTCTTTCAATGCTTTTCAGAACCTTTAGACATGATATATGGAACAAATTGCACCTGCAAAGGATCTACTTACACAGGGCTTTAAATTAATCTGATTAACATTTCAAAATATTGTAATTAGTATATTCCACGTAATTACAAAGTCTAATACTACTTGACTCATTTCAGGTTCAACATTCTTAATTAAAATAGAGATTTGATCATTTGTACACATTTCCACGTTAACAGACTCCCGAAAATCAGGAATGTGTAATTAACAGATCATCTGTATTGATAATGTTATACAAGTCTAAGTATTATACATTCTTAATTTGTTGTGTTTGTTTTGGAAATTTCTGATTAAATTTGCAGGGGAATTTTTAATTTCAAATGGTTTACTCAAATTATTCAGGAGCAAGGCAAGCTAAAGATCTTTGAGAACCGCTATGTGAGAAATTGGTGGATTATATTGTTGTTGTATGTGAAAAGTATGCTACTCATAGCTTTCGGGGGTGTATATTGCCATTGCATTATCTGATGGTTTGATGGATTTACTAAGGTAGCATCAAAGATCAATCACTTCTCTCCTTTTCTTTTAAATATTTTCTTATTTCATAGTTTGTATGACTTGATGTTTTTTTGGCGCAACAGAAAACTTTACGAACTTGGTTTTAACAAGACTATTAACTAAAATCTATGTCATGTATTTTGGGTGGAAGAATATGCAGTGCCCACATGAATGTTTTCAGCAACTATAGTCTTGCAACAGGGTCCCTTTTGTGCAATGTTTTTGTTTGGTTTATTCTATTTTTTCAAGACATAGAATGGGTGTTGTGTTATCTTTCTCATTTGTCTGTTAGATAAATGATATTGAAATTGACCAAAGTTAATTAATTATGTTTAACTTTGTTTTGTCAAAGGACACCTGTCTTTTCAAGGGAAGCCTAGAAATGTATATGACATTTGATTCAAGTAAAGCTTTTTATGTGTGACCAAATTCTAACTTACATTGGAAATGTGATTCGTGGTAACTACGCCATATTAAGGTATATGATTTTCAATTAGAATATTAGAACATGTTTCGATTGTATCGCTTCGGTAATCATTTTGATGACTTATTCTGTTTTGTAGAATGACTTGATTCATGCATGAGGTTTGCACTGTCAACTTGGTTACTATACAAAGGTAGTTCATTAAATAATTTAGAAATATCACATTTGAAGGTTTTCTTGATATTGGGTATATTTTTAATATCATTTAACAGGGAGATAGAATGAAATATGTCAGTGTGATCGACTCTGAGCAAATAGTTCATTTACGTTTATTAACACTTTGTGTCTTCGATGGAACCCAAGTAAGTCCTTATATTCAAAGTGATAACGATAAGCTTGTCTTATTGTGTGTTTTGATTTTTTTTTTGTTACCACTAAATAAATGAAATCGGGAGGAAAGAGGAATATAAAGAAAGCAGCTAACGTTAAAAAGAAGAATAAAAATTTGAAGGTAGTTTTTTTTTTGAAAACCTTTAAAGGAACATTGTGTCCCTCCTTTGAAAAAAGATTGGAATGAAAAATAATATTTTATACAATGAAAGGAATATTTGTAAGGAATATCACTCATTGAATATCACTTATTGTTTTCAGTGTTTATCAATCATTGCTTATAACTTCATTGATTATCAGTCATTCTTCTGTAATTGCTAATTAGAATGTTATATCAGATTTTGTATACATGTATTATATCAATTTTGAAGATCTTTTTTAATTGCTAAATAATTTATATTGAATTTAACTATCTTCATAAATTTACAAAGTTATGTCATAATTTACCAAAATTTTCAAAAATAGGTGAACAAAAAACTGGAGTGCAAAGCAGAGATCAAGCTAAACAACCTGTAGCTAAAGAAGTGAATCGTTCAAAGGTAAAAAGCCCTTCTTAACTATATACATGTCTGCTAGATAAATACATATATTACTTAACATAATCGTATATCTATCATATAGATTTGAAGATTGAATTAATCCATTTAGTTTTTTCACCATATGATATAATGTGCATTATACCATAATGAAGATTGGTATAATATATGATTATCTTTTCTGGGGAATTGGTTTTTAAATATACTGTGCTATGTATTAATTTTTGGGAATTGGTTTTTAAATTACTATTATGTACTCTAAACAAAATCACAATCAATCTTTATATTTTTGTATGCACTGGAAATTAAATTAATGAAATAGCATGACTTGATAATCAACTAAGTTTAGGTTAATTTTATAGATGTGGTTCTCTTGTTAACTGAGATTGTTCTAGTAAAAGAAACAATGAATCCTTTGGAATAAAGTTTTCTATGGAAGTGAATTGGTTGAGTTGTAGAGTTTATTTGAGTATAAACCAGTATAATACATATTATACCAGTATTAAAGCTTGTCTAATACATATAATATATATTATACCATAAATCTGACGGGTCAATAGGTTTTTTTGTAAACAAATTCATGTAAGTTGAAAAATGTTGTTAGTTTATAGGTTTTCTAATATGATATAAAAAAATATATAAAAATGAAAAATATAACAATATCCATTACTCCTATGCAGATTGAAAATCAAGAAATCAATGACATACCAGATGAAGAAATGCTAGAAGATAAAAAGAAAAATGTAAAGAGAAAATTAAAAGCCTCACAAAACATTACTACACCATACATAATTGCATTTTGATTAATGTTGAAGGAGAAGGAAAAAAAAGTCAAGGGCATTTATGTTGTAGATAATTTGGTGAGAATTGAAAAAATAGAGGATGAAGAATAGTTTAATAGTTAAGGTCCTCTTCAAGCCTGTTGTTAGGGACTTTCTTATTCTTGTATCACCACAAATGTATGCAATATATTACACTTAATTGCTTGATGATTATGGAAAAAGAGTCTCTATCAAGTCATCTTCTTCATTTTCCTCCCAGTTGCCTTGTAATTCTTCATATTATATACTATATTCAAACTTATCTCTTACTAAATTGGTTATAATTCTACTTCATTTTATTTAATACCAATATAATACCTAGCTAGTATAATAAACTTTATGCATTGTTGTTAGTAGATGTCATCTAAATTCACTTTTACTAGCTTAATAAGAGTTAAGTTTAAATGTATAGAATAACAACAGTCATGTATGTAATAAAACATTTATAATACATTTGTATCAAAATAAGAAAAATGTGTGAAGTTTATTATACCAAAGAAAAATTACATAAGAACCATTACAACAATAAAATAAACATGTACATAAGTATATTACATATTATACCAAATAGAAAAAAAATGTATAAATTTTATTTTACAACCTTCAACAACAAAATAAATAGGTATAATACATATTATACCAAATAAAAAACACATAAAATTTATTATACCAAAACTAAGTTACAACAAAACCATTATAACAGCAAAAGTAAACATGTATAATACATATTATACCAAATTGAAAAAAGTACGAAGTTTATTATACTAAAACCATTACATCAACAATAATAAATATGTATAATACATATTATACCAAATTGAAAAAATGAATAAAGCCTATTAGATCAAAGCTAAATATAGTAAAAACATTATAACAACAAAATAAACAGGTATAATACATATTATACCATATATAATTAGGGTGTAAAGTCTATTATACCAAATCAAATAAGGTAATTTGGGGGCAACAATTACACTTCAAAAAAAAATACAAGAACATGTTATCTGTTGAGAAAAGATTCATGTTTCCCCCAAGATCAGTACCCATCATAGGCAATATCTCCTCATCAGCCTACAAACACATCAAATTAATCATTACATTGAATTGGTACTACTAATCAATACCAATCATGGATCTATCAATGTACGCTAACCTTGCTAATACCAAAAGGAGTAGAAGGAAAATCCAGAAGGTCTATAACACACCAACCACGCAAAGTTTCCATCAAATACTCTAGTATTGTACTTCCAATAGAATCAAAATCACCATTGATCTGTAAATTATCCCCTCCTTTATTGTTCATCATTATGTTTAAGGATGCCACCTTTTCGACACTTAAGTTAGAAGTAATCAAGGATTTAGTAGATGAATTGGAGTTAGATGCACAAACTACCCCAAGTTATTGAGAAATAAATACACATCATAAAAAAATCATTTTATGCAAAAATGCAAATAAAAGTTGACAAATAAATAGGAAAATACTTACAATTCAAACCATGAAAACTGAAACAATAGTAAAATCATGAAGAAGAAAGTGCAACAACTATAAAGATTGAAAATAAATAGATATAATACATATTATACCAAATATAAAGATCATATAAGTTTATTATACCGACACTAAATTGCATCAAAACCATCACATCAACAAAAGTAAGCAAGTATAATACATATTATACCAAATAGAAAAAATGTATAAAGTTCATTATACCAAAATTAATATACAACATAACCATTACAGTAACAAAAGTAAAAAGGTATAATACTTATTATAACAAATAGAAAAATGTATAAAGCTTATTATACTAAAGCTTAATAAACTTAAAAACCTCCACAGTTCAAAATCATCTATCCAAACTCCACCATTATGGACCATAACAACAAAACATCTATTAGATTGAAAGCTCAGTAGGTACCAAATCTGAAAAGAAAAGTCAAAACAACAAAAAAATAAAATTGGATTTTGAAAATAACAAATTTAAAATGAGAAATTAAAAACAAGAACTAAGCAAATGCTAATCGTAGAAGTATAATTAACAAGGAATTTGAATTTCAAAAGAAGCTTCAAACACAGAAATATCAAAATTAGCAATTGGAAACAAAAACTAACCAAAGTTTGCTCTAAAACATAATAAATTAGAAAAATTGAAGAACTCAATTATTTCCAAACGACTAGCATTACGTTAAACATTTTTTGAGCGATTTTTAAATGACTAATGTTAACATATGCAATCATTATAGAATTATTTGACATCAAATTTCTCTGAGTCATTTCAGCGAACACCTTCTAGGCATTTTCCAAAGCTCCAAAATTTTCATACACATAAACCACTGATGTTTGTACTGGCAAAACAGAATCGAGATATGAAATATAAAAATCCATAAGAAGAAATCACGAGATCGAAATATAATATAAAAATTAAGATCGAAAATTAACTAGACAAAAATCAAAATAGTAATCGAAAAATAGATGAATGAATGAAGGATAGAAATCTAAATATTTCATAAAGGAAAAAGCATAACAAATTTGAGAAATCTAAATTCCGGTAGAAGAGATGCAAATTATAATTAGGAATGCAGTAGATATAAATATAATAATTGTTGATCAAACAATAAACACAGTAAAGTATCCAAACAAATGAATTAAGAGAGGAAAAAGAGGGATAACAAATAGAGTTAGCAACTATGAAGGTTATGGCAAAGGATCAAGAAACGACATCGACATGAGGTTCCTAGCCATAGTCATCACCTACCACATGTTGCACCTGTCCTTCTACGCAACAATATTATGAAGAAGAATTCGAGAAATCAATAGGATGAAATTGAGAAACCATGGAGAAGAAAATTATCAGTTAGATATTGCTCAAGGAGACACAAATCGTGATTGAAAAGAAGAAGAACGAGATGAAGGAGAGCAGAACGAGCTAGAGGAGATATCCCTATTTTTTTAATCACGTATAACTACAAATATGAAACCTAAAAAAGACAGCATTGCTAATAAATGTTGTTTATGGCATTTTTATTATTTAATCTAATTTTCAGTCATTGCTTACAATTTCCCTATAAAGTTCGGTTTGCCAAAATAGATATAAAGTTCAAAGATCCATAATATTTATCATTCACTTCGAAAAATAAAACTTCAACCACGAGTGTATATAATCAAACAGAGAGGTTCATTTTAGCAAAATAAATCACCATTGTGGCTCAAGTTAGAAGCCGGTGGTATTTCGAAATGCCACAACCTTCCGACCGCCTTCACTAGGTGCTTTCTACATAAAAACTCTTCTGCGAAAACTTTTTCAACCTTTCGTTCCACGTCATGAAGGAATATGTGCGTAACACCAGATCCTTTCCTTGATCGTGCCATGATGGCGGCGGAGAATATCGCCGTCATCCTTCCCGGTGCCTCCGGGAAATAACCACGTGGCGCGTCGATCATGATTAGATCCCACTCTTTATCGTAGACCTCATCCGGCAATTCGGCCAATGCTAACCTGCAATTATAGTTGCCGCATAAATATGCCTTGTTGTATGAGCAGTTTGGTTCGTGTTTGTAGGTGGCAAGGAGGTCGTCCGCCTCCTTTAGTTGTGTCTTGTATTGGACAGTGTGAACCTGAACAAAAATTTATTAGAAGTACTAAATGAATATTATTTTTATAAATGATGAGTATTTTCAATGAAATACTACTGTTCTTTGAGGTGGAACACGGGTTTCCTCCCACATACCCATAGTCATGCATCGACAACTTAATACGTAAATGTTTTTTTTATCAGATTTGTCCAAATGAAATTTAAAGGTAAATGTATTTTTATTTGGGATATTTACTCATCTGTTTTACCTGTGATATACATATTATCCATTTTTGAATGTCGTGCAATATATTACATGTTTGGTCATTATTATACAGTAACATTATGCATAGTAAAGCTAATAAATTTTTGTGAGAGATGGTCAAAAAGAAAAATATATTGTACAATACATATATCATATGGTAATGGATAACAAATTCACAGCACATGGTCAAAAATTAGTAACATATATAATAAACAAGCTATACCATAGTGCCCGAAGTCAGCGTACCCGATCGAGTATGTTAAAGCCCGAAATTTTATTCGGACTTGGTTATCATTAATTAATAATATATTGTATTTATTAGTTTTTTAAACTTTTGTAACTAAGCATGTTGACAAGTGTAAAATGTAATTTTATGAATATGATTTATATACAAATATTTTGAATAAATTTGCTTTAAAATTGTACTCATTGAATGGGCTTTTGAATGATGCATAAAATTTGAAAGTGTGTTTAGCTAAATTTGAGTTGATTTCAGAACCTTTACTCCAACCCGGCCCTCCCAACCTAACAAAAGTCTAGTGATTTTTACTATTACCTTTTATACCATCAAATCATATTTTGAGCTAATTTGAAATTGTTTTCTCTGTCATTATCTCTAAAAAGTTCAATTTTTAACTTTTCAACCACAACAAATTTTGTTCTTAAAAAATCAATATCAAATTGGTCAAAATATATTGTTACATGAAAAGATTATGATTTAGAATTTTCGAAAACAATCTTTTGCACTGTTTATTCAAAAAAAATATAATATGATATGCTCCCTCCGTTTACTAACTATCATCGTTTTAAAGGGATTTTGTTGTATCTTTTTTGTTATCATTTTGTATTTTTAAGATGTTTTTTTCAAGTTTTTCATTCCTACCCCTATTAATTTGTTCAACTTTCAAGATTATTATATTCTAACCTTCAATAATAAGAGAAGATTATAGGTCAAATTATTTTTATTGAGCATATTAATAAAGTTTTGAAAATTGAATAAGACATTTATGAATGGGTAAACTAGTAAGTCATTTCATTCGGTTAATTGTTATATTAAAAACTGTGAATTAGTTAAAACGATAATATTTAGTAGACGGACGGAGTATAAAATTTCCCGCACCTGAAGTGTGGGGACGTTCTTGAGGATAGAGCTGACCCACCTCGGATCTTCTTCGAGAAATATAGTGGTGCCACGTGGATTGAGTGAGGTCCACATCAAAGAATCTCGGCCGAGACCGAAAACAAGAAAATTACAGGGAGCAAACACCTTTAGAACATCAAAAGTGACCAAGATTTCTTCCAGCGACTGTTGCGGCGTCACCGGCGAGGTGGCGTAGTGGAGGATGGCCTGTAGTTGGATCGGCGTTGCGTCGTAATCCGATATGGCTCGGGTATTGGCCGTCGAACAGAGGAAAAATTTATCGCCGGAACGAATGAAATCTGACAAAATAAAACAGCACATTATGAATCCGATAATCCCAACGCCGAGAAGCCACGATTTCGCGGGAATTGGCTGCCGATTCTTCATTTTCTGGAAAAAAATTGTAATTAGTTTTCTGAGATGTTTGATTTGGTTTTTTTTTTTCAAGTTTCTTAAAATCAGTTAAGATAAGCAAGGAATGGATATCTGTCAGTGTGTGGTATAAAATGAGTGTTCCAATTATGGATAGCATTCAATTATCTTTAATTGAAAAATCTGAGGATGGCCAGGATTTCAAATGCACAGACTTTGAATTTTCAAAGTCAGAGAATTTGAATCCTCCAATTATATACAGAGAGAGAAGAGGAGAAAAAATGGAAATTATTTAAAAAAAGTCAATTAATATGAATTACAGTAATTAATTAGTTAAAGTCCATATAACAATTACAAGTGTTTATCTTAGTTTCAATAAATGGAAGTTTGTCTATTCTCTCTCTATGAATTTTTACTGTTTAAATTTGCAAAACTGAATCAAATGGTAGATTACTAGATATATGAGACACGTTAACTATGATCAAAATTTTTAGTAATCTCTTTTATCTATACACGTGAGAGAAATAGAAAAAGAAAACACAATAGACCTCGAAAATTAAGAATTATAAATCGGGTTGGGATTGTATGCAACCTATGCATAGAGTAGTATGACAGAGAAGAAAGTGAAAATAATTCAATTATATATAATTTTAAGTTAATTTTCGTTCTTACAAAAAGCATAATTCACCCCAGAGAAATGTCAAAGAACATAGATTGTTTCACACACACATATATATATATATATATATATATATATATATATATATATATATATATATATATATATATATATATATATACACACAACGAGTAACATCTTTTCATTGAGCAAATGGAGATAGTAATAAGTTTACCTCTCAATATATCACATTGTGAATTACAAAGAAACTTTGATATGTTGAACCCAAATTTAGGGGAGAGCAAAGAACCAATAAAACCGAACCGAACCGGAGAACCGGACCGGACCGAACCGAACCGAACTAATTTGGTTCGGTTCTTGGTCCATGTATGTGAATAATATGGTTTTCAGTTCGGTTCTCGGTTTTTGAAAAAAAAACCAAAAAAATCGAGAACCGAAATATAAATTTTAATTAATTTTAAATTAATTTAATAATTATTTTCACATTCAATTTTCATTTAATACTTGAAAATTAAGGTTTCCTTTTCAAATCAACAATAAATTACATGTGT
>CATIWQ010010595.1:0-14641 GCA_949673415.1 Euphorbia schlechtendalii
TAAAAAGAATCATTACACACACACACACACACACACACACACACACACACACACACACACACACACACACACACACACACACACACACACATATATATATATATATATATATATATATATATATATATTATTTTATTTTATTAGTTTTGTGTCGTGACATGCTATATACTGCAATAAAATTTATCATAGTATTAGTTGAAATATATATTGAAAGATTGGTGTGAGAAGGTGTCTCTCACGCGCCTATCTTCAGAATCGTAGATCTTGTGTAGTCCGCCTTGCATGGTGGTCGGAATCTGCAAGACAGGTGGTTACTACAGGAGACTAGCCGTGTGACCGGCGTAGCCTCTCCGATGCTTAAGTTAATGACGGATTTAAGAAAGGAGGCAAAGAGTAAATATTAAGAGAGTAAGAATCATGTACCTTGAATGTCTGATTGAGACATATATATAGAAGTTGGATGAGCCCAAGTACTGATGGAGTCCATCTCTATCACTAATGGCTCACTCCTACTTGAAGTGTAATTCTTGGAAGGATGAGTAGAATCCAACCCAGACTGAATCTTTAGTTAATTGGATAAGTATGAGAGATGACTGGCATTTTCTGTACGGAAGACTCCCTTCGCTAACCATACCACCACCCGGTAGGATTGGTGGCCACTCAGTGCATCTATCATGGTGACCACGCGCATAGCCATACTATGCCGGGTTATCACATATTACCCCTACAATGGTGGAAATGTGATTTTTATTTTTTTATTTTTTAATATGAATACCATGATTTAGGAATGCTTATTAGAAGCAATACGCAAAATATAACTGTATTCTAGAAGATAAATACAAAAGGAGAAACAATATAGAGAGTATTATAATTGGCAAATGTTAATTAATATTTTTAAGTACAATTCTGTATGTTGTTTAGCCCTTCGAAAAAAATATATAGTACCAACCTAGGTAAATGAGCGTCGGTGGAAAATTAAGGATCAAAGAGGTCTTTATGCATTTTTCAATTGATTTCTTATTTCTTTTACAATTAATTTTTTTATTTAGTCAGTGTATTTCTTTTATCTTTCTGTTATTCGTTTGTTTGTTCAATTTTCATCGCTTTTCTTCAACAATTGCTACTTTGATTATAATATTTTTGCATTATTTTATATAGTGAATTCTCCATGTTTGAATTATATGCTAGTTTAGGTAGGGATGTTCATCGGTTGGTTCGGTGCAATAACCTAACTGAACTGAATACACCAAAAAACAGATAGATAAAAAAATAGAAATCGAAACCGAATCGAAGTAAATAAGTAATCGAAACCGAACTGAATTATTCGATTTGGTTGGTTCGGTTCATTTAACTGATTAATTTTTTTTGTGTATTTTTTCATTTTCTTGTTAAAATTCTATTTATTTTATATATAATTATCACTAACACTTTTATTACATATATAAAATAATATGTATATCTTGTACAAAAGCAATAAAATGAAATAATAGTGTCATAAAAACGTGATGATATTGTTATTTTTAGATAAAATTTTTATAAATGTAATTAATTTTTTAGATATATTGAATTAATCAGTTGGTTCGGTTATATCGGTTATTTTTATATGGAAACCGAACCGATCGAATTAAACCGAAAATTTATAAAAGTGACAACCGAAACCGAACCGTTTAGACTACAAACCTAATCAAATAAACCGAGTTAAATCAGTTCGGTCAGTTATTTCGGTTAGGTTCGATTTTTGAACACGGGGCACCAAAAATAATCCTAAAATAGTATGGGAAAATCAAATATTATGTCAAGGAACTAAATTTAGTGTAAATTGATAATTTGTAGAACGAAACTGAGTTAGATATAAGTTGAAATCAAAGAACATGTACGTCCTAAGAAAATAAAACTGCAATGCAAACATATAGCATTAATGTTTCTAATTTTTTTTAATATGACATAATAAGTGAATAAACAGAAATATTCAGTAATTTCAAACTCATGATAAATAAGATTAAAATAGAAAATATACGTTATTTTTGTTTTATGTGAGGCTAGAGAATAAAAATGATAAACGTTGGGAAAATTCCCTAAAAAATGAGGTTCGAGAATATTTTTTGTTACCATATCAATTAGCATTTCGGTAATACAGAGAATGCTAACTTATCAAAATGGTGCTATTGGAAGGAACTCTAAATTAATCATCTAAATCATTTATTAATATAATCATTACGGTATATTCTTAAAAAAATAAAAAAATGAGACACCAAACGTAGTAAAATTATTAAAACAGCGTAAAAATGGGACCTATATATTATTTTTATTGCTTTTATCGACCTCATGAATGACGTTTAGCTAATGGAAATAGACTAAATGCAAACATAATATATGCTAATTAGTTGCATAAACGTATTTTTTTTATCATCAGTCGTATAATCAGTTAGTGAAATGGTATATATCAATTACGTATTTTCTGCCAAAATTAAATTATTTGTTTTTCATATGTCATGTCAATTTTTGCAATTTAAAAAAATGCTCAAAATTTAATATATTCTAATATAATTTCAATTGAAATATACTCAAATCTTCGCATGCTTGCGTTTCTAACATATTTTCTCAATAATTATTTAATTTTGATTTTCTTCTATGATGGTTTTTTAATTTCCATAAATTTGATTTCATTTTTTTTTTATTTTCCATAAAAGTAAAATGTTATTCGTTAAAGTTGATGAAGAAAGTAGAAGCACATTTTCTTAGAAGGTGATCGAATGAGACTAGCCGAATGTGTTTGATTAGAAACTTATTCAATTTATTTTGAAACAAAAAAAAAGTGAAAAATTACAATATCTAAGTATCCAGGCGGGTAGAACCAAGCTCGAATTAAGCTTGATCGACCATTTTACTAGAAACATCAAACAATGTCCGATCCAAGCCCATGAATATTTATTTGTTATAAATTTTACATTAAAGCTATGTAGATTAATATAAGATAAGCAATATATTTGAATTTTACATATAATTACATTATTTACTTATTAATTTTAATATTTAGTAACATACATAAAATTTAATTGGATAAAATATATAAACTTTAAAATAGTTATAAATTTAATATATGAAATATAATAAATAAAAAATTATTCGTCGGGCCAGTTTAATGCTTGGGCATATATGTAAAAACCAAACTCGGTTCATAAAATTTTGAACTTCGAGGGACTCGAACTTGAACTTTAAGGAGCTCGAACCGATCTTTTTTCAAAATAAATGTCCAAAACAGACTTATTTGCGCGAGCATGTTTAGTATCATATTATGATTCCTTTATTTTGTTATATAGGAATAAAATATTTTATGATGATTAATAAGTTGTCATGAAAACTTCAATCAATATTGTGTTAAACTCAAATACAGTAGCTCTGGTCCGCCCAAATTCTTGAACTCACGAATCCCACATTCATTGTTCAATATGTTTCAGATGTATTATATATATTTATAAAGCTTCTGAAGCATAGATACAATGACTATAATTTTATAATTTTTTTTCTATTATAACTACGCTTAAAGACACAATTTCACAACATTGCCAATAAAGATATTCCAACTAACTAGGTGATCTTTTTCATAACGAAAGTAATTTGTTTGATTTAAGTTTTTTGGAAATTTTTTTTCAGTAGCCCAAAATTAATTTTTTACGCAACGCTCAGATTTCTTAACATTCAATAAGTGATATTCCAACAACTTAAAAAATAATTGATCCTTCCAACTGTAGTGTATATAGAAATTAATTATAGTATATTGCTAAATATTTTTTAAGATTGCGAAGTTGAATCCGCAATATGTGGTGGTCTAAAAGAGCCTGGTTGGAGTGATACAATAAGTAAAATTAAATAGTAAGATTTTGTTTTAACCAAACCCTTGAGCTTAATATTATCACCATTTTCAACACGATCATAAAATAGTCCTCCAAAGGGAAACTATAAGTTGCATAATCATTGTTGTAATCTAGGACCCACCAACACCTTTAAATTATACAATTAGAAAGAAACCCAGATTAACTTAAATGACAAGAAATTGAACGGCTCAGATTCAATCTTATATGTGAACATGCAACTGATACAAGAAGATAATGAATATTCCATCTTTAATTTACGATTTTAAATCTTAAGATAACTTCAAGGTCAAATAAAATGTCACCATCATTATATGTCTTACATGGGCACAAATATTGTTATAATAATCATCTGATGAAACAAATAAAAAAAACTGCTCAAATCGTAAAATTGTTAAACTGTATTCAGTACCACACAATTAATTCAATTTTTACCCAATTGGGGAAGTATTAATTTAAGGTTCCCTAAGTTTTTTTAAAGCATACATTGACTTTCCAGTTTGATTGAATCAAAACTGAGTTGAGTTGCATCATTTAATTTCTGCTCTTCTAGATCTCTTATCCTTTTTTCTTAACTAAATTAAATTAAACCAATTGCCATATTTATATAAGCCTAAACACGGATTTTATTCATATACATAAAGAGAGAGACAGAGAAAAGGAAGAATCAAGGAGATGAAGAGAACAAGGGAAATGGACAAAAGTACAGAGATAAAAGCAGCAATTGAAGAGCTTTCTTTGATGACCCAACTCAACAACAATGCTGAAGCTAATTCTCAGTATATACCAACAAGGCCTTTTTTATATGTCTGCAATTCGGTCATTCAAGTTCTTGGTCAGTTCTTTTTTCTCTCTTTAAAATATCTTTAATTTAGTTCTTAATTAGTTATGATTCTTGATAATGAGTTTCTGGGTTTTTTTTTAAATTTTTTTATGATGAAGATAAGATAGGGCCAACCATGGCTGTTTTAAGACAAGACATCAACCAGAATGTTGAGGTATGTTTGCGTTGCTAATTTTTTTACAGCTTATCTCTACAGTATTGAGTTTAATATTATGACACAACTACCCCTCTTGACATTTTTAATTAGTAGCTTCATCTTTTTTTTCTTTTTCTAAAGACTCTGGTCATTTCACTTTCTGTCAAGGTCTTAAATTTGTAATTTTCCTGTTTGGCTTGAAAATTGGCTTTTTATTTTTCCAAGCTACGTCTGGAGTAAATTTTGTAATTACAGAAAAGGCCATTTTAGTGAAAATTGCATAATATTGACACGCAAACAGTAAAGGGTCCTTTATTTCTGAGATTTATTTTGTTTGTGAAATGAACAGAGATTACAAAAGCAATGTGAAGCAGATCCTACGCTTTATTCAAACATAGTAGAAATAGTGAAGAAAGAGGTAAATGAGAGAATTGAAAGAAAGGGACAAAGCTGCAGTAAATCCCTTCTTTGGCTCACTAGGTAACCCAATACATAGCTGTAATTAATAATTATTCAATTTAAATAATCTCTCAGCTTATCGCCTAAATATTGGCTAGAATATCCTTAATTCTCCTTTTAATGAAAATATTTGAAAATTCAATATTCTGTCTTTTTGTAAGAACAGCTCTAATTATATGCTACACAATTACCAGGTCATTGGACTTCACAGTTGCATTATTACAGAGATTAGAGAGAGAAGCTGATCATGAAATGGAACAAATTGTGGAAGATTCTTACAATATCAGTTTGAAGCCATATCATGGATGGATTTCTTCTGCTGCTTTTCGAGTAATTCATTTCTAATTTTAATAATCTTTACTAGTTATTTTTCTTTTAATAAATCTGAGGCCGGGTAACCGGACCCGAATAACTTTTACTAGTTATCCTTTACATGATATATGTAATAACAACTAATGGTGTATATACATACAGGTGTGTATGAAATTAATTCCAGACAGAACAACCTTCATTAGTGTAATAAAGCCTAAAGATGAAGACACTGACAAACTTAATGCCGACATGGAAACCCTCGTCCAACTTCTCTCGCCTCTTCTTCAAGACATTCACTCCGTTCTGGTATTTACTCATTTTCTGCTTTTTAATTTCCTACATATTGTTCTGAAAATTAATCTATTCGGTTTTACTGCAGATATTGTACAGGTTGAATAAGTTGAAGTCCACCTAGCTACTTAGATATCAAATCAAGCCATAACACTGGAAAAAAGCAGCAATGTAACAAAGTTTTGTTTGTACATAAACCAGAACTTCTCTTCATTTCTTTTCATTGTAAATATGAGTTTTAATTTCTCCAGTGCTTTTATGTAATACAAACTAGTTTTCTACTCGCATGTTCAAAGAAGATATAAATGTACAAAGAAGTTCTTTTTTTAATTAGACTTCGATTTGTTCAAAACATTTAATTTCTCCAAAATTAAAAGAAGCTGGTTACAAAACAAAAATATTGTTTTTTTTTGTCAAGCTGCGACAATCCCTTTGATTTGTTTTTCAAGGAGGCGATGAATTAGGATTTCGGATTTTACTAAACATGCCATTCAGGTCTAAGCCTAAATTTATGGCATTTGAGCCAACAGAAACGGAAGGTGGTTCATGGAGAGCAACGAGTGCCGCGACTAGACCAGCATTGCTCGCTATGCTTGGCTCCGAAAACAACGCTAACTTCCTATCGTTCCAAAATTTATCCGCGCTATCAGGCCCACCAACCATTGCTCCATAAACAACATTAGGATCCTTGTCTTTCGAGTACAGCCATTTCAATCCCTCTTCACAACCGTAGCTTTGACCATCCCAACGAGTCGACGCGGCCCTGTGATGAACATGAGTTGGATATTGGTTTCCAAACCCAACCATGTAGCTCATCTTCATTGGATTATCTCCTAATATGTAATTCACCTGAAAAACATTAACAAAAAAAATTACCGAAAATTTTTTATTTCTCAATGCTCAAAAATTTTATTTCTCAATGCTTGCCTGAGATTTCGCAAAATCGTGCAACATTTCAAGTGAAAATTCATCGTCATTGCATCTAATTCCGGAAGTCAGAACGAGTCTGAGGTAGTCACTGTATACTTTACTCAGAAAAGATGCTGTTGCCGAAAACTGTAACAGCCCAACGCCGTCAGGATTCAAAAGGATCAACCCACCTGTATTTTTATACCAAGTATAGTCATGTAATAGTTCACTATTACTTTACTAAATATGCAGACTTTTTAGGTAATGAAACTATAACCTGGTGTTTTCTTGAATGTTTCATTAGATAGATAAGAACAGATAAGCAACCTTGTTGTATTTGACGAAAGGTATAAAGCATCCTCGAACGGATACCCGGTATCACGAAAGTATAAAAGTCTAGTCAGCAAAACCGCATTAGCAACTATCTTGTTGTTCCAATAGAAAACCCTTCTATCCGATATCGCCTCCTCTTCCTCTGCTTCACGAAAATGATTGGTAACATACAGAAGATAATCATGGTTTCCCGTAGCAAAGAAAAGCCAAGTTCCTGCCCAAACCAGCTCGTCTTTATAGCCGGAAGAGTTATAAAACATTGTCGCCTGTCCTCCACAAGATTCGACACTCGTGTACGTTCCTTGTTTGACAGAGTCAATATTCGTTGCAGCCTCGAATAACAATTCCGCTGCTTCGACTAGTTTTTTCGAATATTCAATGTCTTCTTGGAATACTATCGAAGCAGCGGATAATGCTGCTGCAATTTCGCCCGCTAAATCAGAAGCCGCTGCATCACAAACCGAAACAGGCCTTGGATAGGCCATGTCTTCAGGCCTTTGCCAGCATTTTATGTCGTTCTCCCCTTCTGTTCCATTTCCAGGACTTCCGACCTTCAAATTCGAACGAAAAAACTTCATTCAAGAGCAAAGTATGTATTTTTTTTAACAATAGTAGCTATATTTATATTTAGATATCTTGCCTGAGAGTATAAAGTAATTATGGAAGCTGGATTTGAACTTGGAGGAACGAAAAGCTTGAGCAAGTAATCGGTGCCCCATCGAATAATGTCCTTGACATGAGCAAGCTCGTTAATATCAGCGTATTTCTGATGATATTCGGTTACTGTCCAACTCAAGAGAGTAATAGTATAGGCTGTTGGGAAACTGAACTTCATGTTATTTCCGGAATCATAAAAGCCACCCACAAGGCCATTGGGAACCGAATCGCCATCTTGCAGTCCCGAATCGCCACGAAACTTTACAGGACTGTTTCTTGGATAGTTCCCAGCTGCAGAAACATCAATCAAATTCAAAATTCACTTGATTGTAAGGATGAATGATGAAATAACCACGAGTGTTAAAGAAAGATTTACATTTCTGGGCATCAAAGAACATTAGAGCTTGGGTCAATGCGAGAGTGAGATTCTTTGAACTGCGATGATGGTTGTTTTTGTGGGGCAAGAAATGGACCAGTAGAACAGCTGCTAGGACAAGGAGGACGACAGCGAAAGAGATGTAAAGGAATCGCTTGAAATGCCGTTTATCTGATATGACGAGATGGAAATCGTAGGACTTGGAGAAGTTAGATGGGAGTGAATCGTAGTTAGGGTTCGATTTCGGGACTAAACGAAAGTCGAGTTCTATTGAATTCCATCGGCTTGCTGAAGGGAGAAGTCTGCATGCTTCGGAAACTGAATGGACATATATTCCGGGATTATTATCTATGGCGGACGAAGAATTGGTTGAACTTGGCATGATTGATATGGAGATGAAAGGATTCAAAGCAACAGGAAAACTGATTGTTGCTAATGAAACGAGCAGAAGAGAATGAAGAAAAGATTACAAATTTAGAAACATGAAAACATTCACAGTCAACGATATTATCAAGGTTTGGTTCGTCTCTAGTTAGTTATAGTTATTAGCGCAATCGGAATTCTTAATTGTGGAAGATGGGCTTGTTTGCAGTTGGGCCAATTTTGGGCTTTTAAAGAAATGAACTTACTAACGAAAAACCGCTGTTGGTCTTCTCCAAACGTACATCTAAAATTTCTCAGATCACTTGAGATTTAACGGTATTTTAGATTTCTGAATCTGCGGGAGATTCCGATTGTCCTTCACTGATGCTTGCCTTTTCAATTCCACGGTATGTACGACTTCCCTCTCTCAAGCTCTAAAATTCATCAATTTTATTGATCCAAATTGGTCTAGCACTCTCTCTCTAGTGGTGATTCTGCTTTATCTTTTGCATAGCTGAATCTTAAAAATCCTCAATTCTCTTCTGGTTATGATTGAATTTAATAGATTTAGCTGTCCGATTTGCATCTGCTAAGTTCATGATCCGGCTGTTTTTTCTTTACATCTCCTCCAACCTTGGTATGCTTGATTTTCTCCCAAGTCGCAGCTGATAAGCTGGGGTTTCCTTATCATGAACACATATGCCGATAGTCCCAAATCCTTCAATGCATATCCAAGAGAATTTGATATAGAATCAGGAACCCTCAGAAGGCCCCGAAAGTCAAAAAACCCCAGCATTTCCCCTTTCAGAATGCTCAAATCTTTAGGTAGCCGGCTGCAATACCATTACAAGATGCATCCAATTCTCGTGTTCCTCATTTCCTTGTCTTTTGGGATCACCATTCTCGTTTTCCTCTCCCTAGTTGAGCTTCGGTATCGAGCATCGAGTAGTTACCCTAACATTTCCATGGATAAGAATGATTATCCCTTTGCTAAACTCAAAAATCTCGTAATGGTTGCTGGGCATTCGGTGTATAATAGCAGTGATTGCGGGAAAGTGGATAAAGAGGATTCTTGGTTTTTGGAGTCTTATCAGAGACATCCTGGTCAAGCGGCTACGTTTGTGAGCCATATACAAGAGGGAGTTGGTGTTGCAGCGAAGGATGACGTGGCATTGCTTTTGTTTAGCGGCGGTGAGACTCGAAAGGAGGCTGGCCCTCGTAGCGAAGCTCAGAGTTATTGGGCTGTTGCTGAATCTAAAGCATGGTTTGGTGAGTTTTTTTGCCTTTTCTCTTACTATTAGGTTTTAATTTCAGTGTAGATAAACTTGATTGTAGTTGATTGCTGTCATCATTGATCGTTCCTTGTATTATTGTCTTGTATTTTAGAACTGGAGCACGCCAGTTATTTTACATCATTCTTTGATGTGGTACATTAGACCCACTTATGTTCTGCTAACAAGTAAAAGGTTCTAAGCGACGATTCATGTAAATATTTTTTACGGGGAATGTGTTAAAAAGAAAACAGCCCCAAAAATGTGATATATCAAAGATTCTAAATCGTAATTCTGGACTTTGTTAATCAGTATGGGTAAATTTAGCTTTTTTATATCTCGTAAATGATTAGCAGATCGGAAGTTTGAGATTGTGTTTATATAGTTGTAGAATCAGGCAAAGGAGCCGTCTTTTTTGAAATTGGCCACGGATCAACAACAATTTCACACTGTAAATACAAGTTGTGCGGTTTTTCCATTTGCTTTTTTTTAGCATCTAGTTTTCGGGAAAATGTGTATTGGCTATATCGGTGGTTTTCTAATTTTAAAGTAAAATAGTTTGCTGAATCGTAGAATCATTGATCTAATAATCCTCGCCAGTTCCTTACCTTAAAAAAATTTTAAAAGCGTGCAAACAAATTGTAGAAATGGGTGACTTGAATATCTTCTGCTGATTTGTCCTTCTAACAGAAAAAAGATTGATTCTTTGTTTGTAGTCTGGAATTTAAAAATCAGTTGGCCATGAAACAACATTTTTAACCCAAAGATATATTTATAGCACCTGACACATTCATGGTCCAAACGAGTACTTCTTCAAATTCAAAGTTCACTGTACTGTGAATGATATTTTAAAATAGAAAGCAAAAAACTCATGACTTTCCTCCTATGAATTGTGTGATTGTTAGGCAATGAAGAGAGTGTGAAATGGAGGGCGTTGACCGAAGAACATGCAAGAGATAGCTTCGAGAATCTTCTTTTCAGTGTGTGCCGATTCCGCGAGCTTACTGGTGCATATCCTGAAAACATAACTGTAAGTCCTCTATTCCGAAAGGCTTTTGTATCTTTTTGTTTGGATCCAAATTCAAATTATGAGAAAACAACTGCTTTGTTTTGGTAGGTTGTTAGTTACGATTTCAAGGAGGAGAGATTCTCGCAATTACACCGCTCAGCGATCGGCTTCCCAGAGTCGAGATTCTTCTACTCGGGTACCCCAGCTTCGTTTTCTTCCAAAGAAGCCGCCCTTAAAGGTGAGGCATTGGTGAGGGCTCAATTTCTAGAAGATCCATATGGATGTCGCAGTACACTTCGGCGTAAAAAACTCGGCCGTGACCCTTTTCACCGATCAATCCCATATCCAAATGGCTGCCCCGAAATCGATGGTTTGTTTACATATTGTGGACAACAACCTTATCCGGGTTCCCTTCCTTGGGCATAACAATATTATTGTTACAGTAAAATTTTGCTTTTATACCCGGTATAGGCGACCAAAAAAACTGTATAGAAATCTTATTCTGAACGTGCTTGGCTAGATAACGTTATGTTCGCGCTAATATTGTTTTCGAGCTGCGTAAAAGAAAATTTTTCCCAGAAACTTTAGCAGATAAAAGCGAGAATATAACATTTATTTTCAACAACAATAACAATCAAGACTAGTACATTTTCAGCATTTTTTGCCTAAAATAGAAAATTACATATGCGGAATCTTAGTTATCCCGTGCCTTTCATGAAAGGACAAGTTGAAGCAGAAACTGCGTTGACAGCTGAACTGTCTGAGCTACCACCTTTCATGAGACCGCCGATCAATTCTCCACCATCCATGAAGATCTCTACTTTCACAATTTTCATATTCTCATCGACCTGTTTCCTCCGAATTAAACGGAACGAAACTCAGATGATGATAATAATAATAATAACAGTATTAATTCAACCGAAAAGCAAAGATGAACAGCATAATTGTATACCTTGAAAATAGCGATGCCGAAGATTTCGACCAAATCTCCCGTCGGGGCATACGCTTTAAACGGGCCTTCCATGTAACCCCAGTGCCTGAACTTGAACGATATCTCGGGCGGTCCAGAGTAAACTTTGAGAACTTCGATCGCAAACCCTCTCGGAAAAGCCGTTACAAAAGCTAAGTGAGCAGTATCAACGGTCTCCTTGTCAGCATCATAAGCCCTGAATTCGGGCGGTAGTGTGGTCTGCAGAAAAGTATTGTAGCCTCCCCCGAGTTTCCTCTTTTCTTCTAGAGTAACGGGTTTCATTCCTGCATTTGATCCGTTCAGTTAATTTATTATCACCAAAGCACAACGATTGAGTGTGATTCGAAACGGGGATTTGGTTTTACCGTTTAGGCTGAAAGTGTACTTGTTGATATCCATTGACTTGTAATCATCATAGGACAACTTATTGAACACTTCCATTTCCCATGTTTTCAGCAAGTTCTGAGCCTTTTCTTCTAGGGAACCTGCCGGCCACACCTGATAATGTTTTCAAACATTAATGATTAATTAATTTGAAATGGGATTAAAGCAAGATTAGATACCTTAGTTCTGCCTTGTTCAAAGAGTTGATTAACAAGGTCGTAATTGGGAGGGCCTCCAAATCTCCATTTGGTGTTCTTTTCTCCTTCTCCGTACAAGAATGATCTGTACTTGTCTCCTTCAACACCTGAAGTTGCCATGTTGATTTTGGTAGTCTATATTTCCTTTTGGGCTAATGGTGCCTTTATTTATAAGAAGCAAAATGACTTTGTCTTGTTCAATCAAGTTGGGCTCTCAGAAAATTCGATACAACAATGGCGGCCTTACTACCCTTTTTTGAATGATTAGTAAACAGAGAGATCAGAAATGGAGATAAAACAAAATTGATGTTTTGTTTGTGACGTGATTGGTGATGCACTAATCAATTCAGTAGCAAGTAGTAAAGCCGTGTTGTAATTGGTCCATAAGACAACTTCCATTTTTGACTATGAGTATTTTACACCAATTTCTAGTTTCTTTATACTACTATTTTTTTATTCCTGGAACGCATAGTGTAACTGAAACCGTTTTATTTATTATTGCTGCGGTACCAATTTCATTTTAGTTAATGGTAATGGCAATTCTATGCTAATTTTCAAAATCGTTATAATAATTTTGTGATTTCTAATCATTCTATCAGCTTTCAAACAATTGATCAAAATGATTAGAAATGGCAAGATAATGATAATTTTGTTTCAAAGTAAAAGTGGGATGTTTTAGATTCAAAATATAATCTTTTCGAAATTTCATATTCCTAAAAAATGTAATGATAATTTTGTGAAATATAATATAGAAAACACCTAACGGTAATACGTTGTAGGCCTTGTTTGGCAGCTTCATGAAAAGGGGATTTTCCTTTATTATTAAAATGTATAGTTAAATATGAAATGATGTAGATGTTGCTTTTTATATGAGATTCATTTTCTTTTCCAAACTTCACCAATATTCAACTTTTAAAAATTCATTTTAAAGTTTAGAATATTTCTATCCTGAATAGCCTTAACTTATTTATTTATTTATTTTAAAATTAAATTACATCCATTTTAATCGTTTTAACAATTCTTACAATAACCGTAATTATATATTTATCAAACACTAAATGTATATCAGTTAATAACAACAACAATAAACCACAGCAGTAACTTTCACAACAACAACGTTGTCATACAAGGTCTTAGTCTCCAAACCATTTAAAATCAATTATTGAAGGGTGAATAACAATAACATGTTTTATACTACAATTTATATCTTCTTATTTTGTCATTATCCAACTATGACCTCTCTATATCTTACCTGCATCTTACATTACGTATTTTTCTATCAACATTATTAATATAACATACAGTTGTTGGTATATTTAATCTTACTATGTCATTTGGGTTTTACAATCATAAAAATAATTTTTATAAGACCTTTTTATAACTTTCAAGATTCATTACACAGTAAAAAGTAACAACAAAAATTCTTTTAGAACAATTTGAATCCGCAACATATTTAGATATGATATATGTAAATATTTTTTATACATAAACATATATTGATTGTATTACGATTTTGAAAATAACAAATAACACAATGAGATCATACTATGATAAAAAGCAATACAAAGGGAGCTATAAATTATATCAACTGCACCTTGTTGTGGGCAAGTCCAATATTCAAGTACCATTAATATAAATAATAGGCTTAATGCATCTACAATCCCCTAAATTTGTTCAAAATTGGTATTACTATCGTAAACTTTGAAATGTGACAAATAATCTTATGTACTTGTTTAAAACGCTTCACTTTACCCTTTCATTGTTATGTGTCAATTTATGATTTGTTTTTTTCAAATATCATCTTTTTTATTTTTTCCTCTACGACCAGAAGCTGACACGTGACATCTTGAGTGGGGGACTGGTTAATTTTAAACAAGTTCAAGAGGTATTTGACACATTTAAAGGTTCAGGGTGATAAAAGTTTATTTTGAACAAATTTAGGGGTGTAATATTATTTGTTTTGAACGTTTCCTTTGAAACGAACCAAGTCACCAACTATATAACAAATCTTTATTTTAGAATATAATTTTAAATTATGGGTTGTAATTTAAATTATTTTGTGAATTTGTTTCTACGTCTCGTATGACAATTTTTTCTACCTTCGTGCTTTTATACCGAGTGACATGAATGTTTCTCTTTCTGTTATTATTTTAAATTCCTTTTCTGAATTCAAAAAAAGAACAGGCAAGAAAACCTTTTCTTATTTAATTAAAACATGAATATAAAATTGTTATAGTCAATCATAAAAAATAATTATT
>CATIWQ010010647.1:0-21784 GCA_949673415.1 Euphorbia schlechtendalii
CGGATTTTTTAAAAATTGAAAAAATATTATTTAAATAAGATATGGTGAATTTATTTACACAATACATTAAATAAATAAAGTAAATACTTAATTTAAAACTAAGTAAAAGTTTTATATAGATATTATAAAAGAAATATAATATAAATGTGTATCAAATAAATGTTGTAGTTGAGTGGTAGACATAATGGATAACAAACTGAAGGTCCTGAATTCGATTATTGCTTATTACAAAAAATTTAAAAAAATCATTTTTAACAAATATAAGTGAACCGGCCGGTTGGAGCAACCGGTTTCCGGTTCAACAGGGTCCGATCGGCCGGTTCAACCGGTCAACGTCCAATCTTTGACCAGACGTTGAACCGGGTAAAAACCGACCGGACCAGTGGCTGATTCCGGTTCGACCCGGTCCAACCGGCCGGTCTGGTCCGGTTTTCAAAACCATGTTTATTACACATTTGTGTGTTTAGGATTACTCTTGATGTCATGTCCTTACAAAATTTAGATTTTTTAATTTGTTTGTTAATATTGTTATTCGATTTTAACTTAATTACTTAATTTATCTTGAATTAATTCATTATTCACCTGTGATTGTGTTTAGTTAGAAATTATAAACATTTGGGAACATTGATTTATTCAAGGAATTTACTAATTTCGATATGGATAAGCATATCACCAACAAAAGGAAATTCAATATAGAGCATTAATAACGTGAAAATAGAACAAACGAGGATTGGTACAAGTCATAAACAACTTGGTATAACTTAAACCAGATATTAAATTGAAACTTGTGAACGTAAAAAAATCCCCATTGATAAGCAGCTTGGTGTGTGATCTCAATCGAATTTGGATGTAATCAAGGGCCAAGGCAAAGCTTCAATGTATCAGACGTACAACAACAAAATAATATGAAATAATAATGATGTCATAAGATCATATCCATTTGTTAACTATATCAACTTAGGACAATTATAAAAAATATACCTTTTATTATGACTAGATAAAAAACACTTCGTAATTGTTCAAAATATGCAATTTCGTGTACAGCGTTTCAGTATATAACTTCTTTACAACGTACCAGCACTACCCAATAAATGCAGTTTCAGCATTTTTACAATAATTCTTTTATAATTAAATAACCGTCTCAGCCGGAATTTTCTTCACATCCTGATGAAGTTCACACAAAAAATGAGGACTGATCTGAGAAGAGGAAACTAAGTAAATTCTTCTGTGTCGTGAGAAAAAAAATCGAATGAGGTGTAAAGAATTGGTCCTCAACAAGAGGTATTAGCGAGAAAGAGTGTTGTGAGGGGCAAAGGTTAAGAAGCAGTTTTAACCAGGTATGTGATCTTCAACTAGAAGATCGTTGAGAAGCGGACTATCCACATCCGTGTTCCTAGAGAATATTCTTCTATCTTGTTGATGAGTTCTGTGGAACAAAGAAACATACAAACAATCATGAAATGAACATAAACCACCAAATGCAACACTTTTTTTAAGAAAAAATTTACTTTTTAGTGGTGAAAGTAATTCTAGCAAGTCCAACACAACTACTCACATATGCTGCAGGACAAACAGATATCAACTGTATGAAATATACACTCAATTGAAGGGTACTAATTTTACGCTTATCAAGCAAAACAGCCTAATGTAGCCCCACGGAACAAACTCTGTCTCAATTTAATTCAATTCCAAATAAAAACTGGAGAACCAAAATAATAGGTAGTTACTGAGTGATTCTGACCAGTTTAAATAATAAGATTATATTGATCTTTCACAACCACCTTAGGGGATAAAGTAGCTCTTACGAAAAATAGGTAGCAGTGTTTTAAAAGGTGGCCTAGGAGGCAGCCTACGCGGGGTTTTTTATAACACCACTACGATTTTATGTAATCGGGCGGTACTAGGAGGTCAAACCACAGCAAGGGCTCAATTCCCTTGCAAAATCCCTTGCAGATATCCAGAAGTGTTGCCAAAGCCCAAAATAGTATTGCTAAAGGCCCAGAAAAGTGTTGCTACATGGATTTTTTATTTTATTATATAAAAATTTATTTGTTAGTTAAATTTATTATTTTAATTCATTATAAATATTAAAAAATTAAAAATATTAATCCGCCTAGTCCCCCGAAGGCTGTTGGCTTGTAGCCGCCTAACTAGAGGATAGCGCCTTTTAAAAGGCTGATGGGGTAGAGCAGTAATAATCAGTACAGCATTAGAAGAAGGGTGAAAAATCCATTAGAGCAAAGTGCCAATCAATGCCGACTAAATGAAATTCAGAAACTTAAATGATTTTCAGATATTGCAGGTAATAGACATAAGTGAAGCAGGGTGGACCTTACACTAGATGTTTGAAGCTCGAAATTACTTGATTCCTCATTATCCTACAAACAAGTAAAGAAATAAAGAAAAATCATAAAACAGTCATTGCACAGTTCATTAATATTGGGACACAGCGAGATCATGCCATCAACAATACCTCAATAAGCAGTTCCTTTCTTGTAATTACACCAATCACACGCGAAGCGCGGGGTACAACAAATATGTGCCTTAATCCTAATTGACGGAAAAGATTGTAAACCTACATGTTGGAAAAGAAAATGCATCACTTTTCCAGAAAAATCGGGAGATAAAAAAAACACGAAAACAAACAGAACATGATACCTACCTTTGTTAAAGACATATCCTCAGGGACAACATATGGTGAAGGATTCATAAATTGAACAAGATCTATGTACATTTCCATGTCATCTGTACCAAGATGAATATCCTCTATACTGATTCCTTTACTTGAAACAGGCTTCACAAATTCTGTGAGATTGTGCCTGATTTTGAGAAACAACTATCTTTTAGCAATAAAACCTCAAAAATTAGAAGACAAAATGGATCATCAACTCCCTTAACTTGTGTCATTTCTCCTACTGCCCCCTGAACTTTAAAAAGGTCCTCAAACCTCCCTCAACTTTGTAAAAGTGCACCAATTTGCCCCCCCTCAACATCATGTGTCAGCTTCTTATTGGAGATAGAAAAATATGAAAATGACAGCTTTGAAAAAGCAAATCAACCAAAAGCTAACACGTAGCGTTCAGGTGGCAAACTGCACTTTTCCAAGTTGAAAGAGCTACGGGGACTTTTTTCAAAATTCAGGGGGGCAGTAGGCAAAATGAGATAAGTTGATGGAGCTGATGATGCATTTAACCAAATTAGAATTTAGTGGCATGGTAGCACCAATTGCAATAGCTTGTATCGAGCCATGTTCACCTGATAGACCTGGATCCAGCTGGGAAAGGACTATGCTGAAAATCTACCTTAGACTGAAGCAGCACAAGCAAATGACTGAACCAAAAACCTAAATTAGTTTCCTCAACCAAATCACTGTTTTGTCTCCATTAGAAAAACTACAGAAAAAGAACAGCTCTACCTGCGAAGTACAAGTCCAATCACAAGTGTTTCGCCACTTCTAGTGTGATCAATCACCTGGATGTAGTAAAATATTAGGAATATTAGGAAACAAAAGAAAAGAAAGAAAGAAGAGGAAGATAACAAAGATTGATGCAAAACGTACTGGGAACCCATTGTGTTTATTGCTCCGTAAAATAGAAACTACATCTGCAACTTTTACAACGCGAGGAAAGGAAACAACCTACAAACAATGAATGAAGGAACCATCAGTTGAAGATGGAGTGCTGCAAGACACAGGGTAACCAAGCAATTAACAATCATGCATGACTAATCTAATTAACATTAAAATTACTTGCTTTCCTAGCATGCAACTCCACAAAAAAAAGAAGGGTCTTCAAACGAAAATAAATCTCTTCTACCTTTACATGATCGTCACTATCATTTGCTAGTGTTAAACTTTCCAATTGGTATTAGACTTTTGTAGGTAAGAATTTGAAAGCCTACTAAATCTAGAAAATTTGCAAGTCCAAGTAACATTGGCTGTCCGAATTCAATTTATATTACCTAGGCCACTAAGCGCTAAAAATAAATACAATGATAATATTGAATGTTCAAGTTCACAAAATTGTCTCCTTGAATGCAAATACCTTTTGGTTTCCACAAGCTTCCCTTGCTGTCATGTTTCTCATCTGGTACTTAGGTCTAGATTCCAATAGTGGAATGCCTCTCAATCTGGCTTGCTCTTCATAAAGACCTTCATTAAAAGCATCACCAACGGCCTACAGTGTTTTACAGAACAATTTAGCTAGGCGTGCTTAAAAAATTGCAAGAAAATGCAAAAGCATACCTTTGATATGAGAAGAACAAGCATGATCAATGGTAAAAGTTTCAAGTTGTTTGTGATCTCAACCATGATAACACATAAAGAAACTGTCATGCGCATTGAACCTCCAAGGAAAGAGGCAGCTCCCAACAAAGCATATCTGTTTAATCATCAGAACAAATGTACAGTACATTAGAAAGAAAGTTCTAGAATCCAGACAATGCGTATGAGACTTCTTCTCTATCATAAACCAATGAGCATACAAATTTTTAATGCATACATATTCATTCTGTTTCAGAAATCAATTTAACATAAAAAAATTTAATTCATAAATACCAAAATTTCAGTCATTGCATCATGAGCAGAAAATAACAATACTAAAATACATAAATATAGGAACCACAGAGACTCACGTTCCCTCCTCAATGTTGGGCTTGTTGTAAAATTTAACAACAAACATGCCAACAAGCCGTCCATATGTTGATCCTATCATTATTCCAGGAACAAACTGACCTGCTGGAACTGCAGCACCAAACGTCACCACTGCTAGGGTGTAAAACATTATCTGCAAAAATCATGAAGAGCGGCATAAAAATACATTCATTTCATTGAAGTATTAAATTTTGTATGAATGCAGCCCAGCCACTAAAAGAAACATAAATAAGCATAACTTTTCAAGAACCTAAAAGGATAACAAAAGCACTGGACTGGCACTAGAAATCCCCTCTTCCAGTTCCAATGAACCTTATACCTTCCCTTTTATACCATGTTATGGTTCTGAAACAGTGATATTCTCGAGACAAACTCTATGCCTAATTGCCTATTAAGCCCTGTAGTCAAGAAGTATTTCAATGAAGAACCGAAACAAAAGAATTACAACAAACTTTCCAGGTACATATACATCTGTGATGAGTGAAAAAAAAGAACAAAAAATTATTAATTGCAAGGAAAAAAGTTTGTTTGAGGAAAGGAGAATAAATGTTCTACTGAATTCTAGATTTGGAAAAAAGGCAGCTGAACAGCAGGGCTCAGTCACAAACTCCCGTAACAAAAGAACGTATAGACTGCATCAGTTGAATTTAGCAAGACACAAGACTATAACAACCTTTTCAAGTAAAATTCAAGATGAAAAAGGTTAATACCAGAAATGTTAGTAAACTTTGGGCACTGAACTCATGAATCGTTTTTGCACTAAATAAATTCCTTATTGCATCATCCTGTAACAACAACACAAAACTTCATCAGAAGAAAAACCAAATCACAGGAAACTAAATAGTAAATCAATAAAAGTAGGCCTCTAAATCAAACCTGAGTGTTAAAGAAAATTGTTGCCAGATCATTGTACTCCTTATCTCCGCTACAATAAAACTGCACCACGTGCATTATTATTTCACTAAAATGATAACTACGATGTAAAAGAAATATTATCAAATAAAAGGCATGTTTGTGATCAAGAAAAATTACTTGAAAAAGTGGGACCGAAATTAATAAAAATAGAAACATAAAAAGCCATGTGAAGTCAAAGAGTGATCTTACATTAACATAATTCCCATACATTCCTGGAGGTCGTGGGCACTCAATACCTGATTCAGCATCCGAGTCAGGGCATGGACTGCATTTTCTTAGAAGTGGCAATCCAAAAGATATAGCTGAGGTTATCATGGAGATGAGACAAGCTTCGATTATCTGCGACAATATTGCAACCATATTTGGGAGTACATTAGTAAAGAACTACAAAGAAATAAGAGTGAGCGGATATCTGAAAGTCTTGCCTTCACTCGGTTCCCTTTCTTGTGCAAATAATTTCTACGCCAGCGAGTTACATACAGAGTAAGTTGGTTGAATAAAGCTCCTGGAAATAAGAAAAATAAGTAAGGGAAACTAAAAAGAACGATTTTCAACTCAGCATTAAATGTTATGTTACAGTTACCTACCAAGCAGACCACCGATCACCCCAATAACGGCCATTGGAAGAAGCTCAGAGAATGAATAGTCTTCTTGCCCACTGTCCCAAAAGAAGAAGAAAAAAATAAGGTTAAGGGCTCAAACAATCAGTACAACATCAGAACAAATATACGGGGATAGAAAGTCCAGATCCCAACTCTGATATATCCCATATGACAAAGCCTCCTGAGCCGAAATGCCCACATTTTCCACTCTTGCACCATCCCATGGCAGTTCGCACTACCACTGCCACAATAGCAGAAGTAAAGAAGACACGCCACATAAGTTGACTCCTCCACCTTATATAGAAAAGTAGACAGCAAGTCAGAGTAATGAAAAATCAGTTTATAAACAAAAGCAGCACCATGCATGCATATAAAATGCTGACAGTAACATCTACTGAATCACCAGAAATAAGCATAAACATTATGATGTCTATATGTGATGCCAATTTCTCAATTTTTTTCTAATGAAGTTGAACAATCGATTACTATAAATTATCCAAACATAACGTATTACCATGATGTGACCTCCTCTAGTGCAAATAATACACCGCCGACTGGAGCTCTAAAAGCAGCCGCAACTCCAGCAGCACATCCACAGGTCACCTTTCAAAACAAATACAAAAAGAAATTGAGAACAGTAAAGTGGTTCACGAACTATCAGAAAAGGATAAGGATTTAGTAAGACTGCAATTGAGAATTGAAACAGTGTTAAATTTCTTGCTTAGTACCATTGCACACAAGAATAACTTCCATTATTGTACAACAAGTTGGCAAGTAAATCCCAAAGACAAGAAAATAATTTACATTGATGGTAAAAGTTACTTACAAGATCACGGCGGTCACGGTCACTCTTGAAAACTTGTAGCCACCTAGAACTGAGATGATATTTGGTGGATCCACCCTAGTGGG
This sequence comes from Euphorbia schlechtendalii, assembly GCA_949673415.1. Classification (NCBI taxonomy): domain Eukaryota; kingdom Viridiplantae; phylum Streptophyta; class Magnoliopsida; order Malpighiales; family Euphorbiaceae; genus Euphorbia; species Euphorbia schlechtendalii. The sequence goes on from CATIWQ010010647.1 coordinate 7,078, forward strand.
CGAAGCATGAATTAGATTGGTAAGAAGTAAAACTTAAAGTTTGCTCAATTATCATTAACTTTGCAATACAATAAACTCCAAGCAGTGAATTCCTACTTGGCCGAGCAATGAAGCGATACAAGCACCAGTATGAACAAGAGGGCCTTCTTTGCCTAAAGCCAGACCACCTCCCACTGAACCAATGCTTCCAAATATCTATAATAAGTAATGAGGATAATGATATTAAAGGTCAAAAATTTAAAACTTAAATACTAAAGAAAATATTTTGAGTTAAGAAGTGCCACAAAACCTTTCCAAGTAAGGTTCTGAAAAGTAGAATACCAGGAATATCAAGGCCTGAACATTATTCACAATTAGAACCACTATGAAAGAAAATTAGAAGAATCCCTAACACTAGAAATTGATGGAGATGTTTAGCTTACCATTTAGATAGCCCTTAATTTCAGGAATACCAGATCCCGCTGCCGCTGGGGCAAACTGTGTGATGATATATACAGATGAATAGACCAAAGCCAAGTTAACTAACACGTACAATAGAAAACCAGCAAAATACGATTTTTGTATGAGTGAAAACGTCAGCGAAAATTTCCATCCAGCAAAGTTCTCAACAGATAGATTGATGAAAACTGCAGCTAATCCAGTTCCTGGAAGCAAATAAAAAGGATATCAGATGGATTGACATTATGCACCACAGAAAAAGGATAACCCAGAGAAAATATAAAATTACAGAAAATGATGGAACTTCCAGAAATAGGAGCTGAAATGAGAATACAGTGCCTTTAAACTATAAGCCATAATTCAAAAACAACAAATCCCAACCGCCAACAGCCACATGCACTACTAGGTAATCCAAAATCATCATCTTTCAACTTTAATTTTCAACCATCACAGCTTTGTAGGGATAAATCAACCAATACACAATACATCCGATAGATACAGAAAACCCAAATATATCATCCATACTAATTATGATAATATTCCCCAACAGTGATTCAAAAAATAAATAGAATTGCACAAACAGACAATTAACAACTATAAAATTAAGTTTTTCAGTCAACAACCTTAGTTTTAAGCCCATATTATAAAATCCCTTACCAATGCCAATAAGCAAAGCAAAAAGCCACTTCACAACCACATAGTATCCAACATACAGCTTCCCTCTTTGCTTCTGCAGATGACCGAAAACAATTAGAAATGACCAAAAATGCTAAAACAAATAAATAAACAAGACCACAAACCTGCTCTTCTCGATAAGCATAATTCTCAATAACTTCATAATCAAGACTCTCAACATTATTAACACCGCTAGCACTCAAGAGACCAACCCCCTCGAGTTCCACCCCGTCTTCTGAATTCGGAATCCGAGACCAAATCAGTTTAGCGGTCTCAATTCCATCCTGTAGATGATTCGACAACATAATGATTCACAACTGATCTACTATGTATCCGTCGGTCTCACTCAATACCAAACCCTAACCGGAACAAAATCGGAAACCACGGAATCTGAGCCTCCCTCCAGCATTAGAGAATCATGAAAACAGACCAAACTTAGATCAAACAAGGACAGAATTCAACAAAAAGAAATCGACCAATAAGAGTTGCTTGAGAGGAAAGGTGGAGAGTAACAATGGCGTAGAATCGTGAGAGACTTTAGCTTCTTTTTTTCTCTTCTGTCACTTTAATTGTGTCCTTTATAAGTCTTTTCAGCTACTGTGGCAATTCCCATTTGACTCCTCTAGCTCACCTTCTGATTCTATGCTTTAGAATTAGATTGATGGCGGGGAGGTTTTGTTCTGCTGCGGCAAGCTCTACCTGAGATTCTTGATTTTTGTGACGTGGACTTTCTGTTGAAGGACAGAAAGTATATTGGATCTACTCTTTTATTTAATAATGAAAATACACCCCTGTTTAAAAAAAGTTATTGTAATTTTGAAATGTGACAGATAATCTTTTAAATTTTTTTAAAACATATTACTTTACCCTCTCGTAAAAATATCAGCTTCAAGAACAAGAAGATAAAAATGACAAGCCAAGAATCGATACAATATTATGATTAACTGAAGAAAATATTTAGAATAAAGATGAAGTTTTGAAGAAGACGAAGAACATATATTAGGGATTTAGAATAGTAAGAATTAAAATGTTAGAGATTTTTTTTTATTCATTTTCTATTCCACCAACATACTTCACGTATGTATATTTTGATGGTCATCTACGTAGTAAGCCAGGTCAACACAAGGGGGTAAAGTGACGCTTTTTAGACAAGGGAACTATCTATCACATTTCAAAATTTAGGGTGGTAACAATTTTTTTGGACAAGTTTAAGGGTGCAGATGCATTAAACCAATATTAAATATAAAAAAATTTTAATCACATGCTGTATACTCATGGGTTGATGATGCTTATTGACACGTGTACTTTCTTTCTCTAATGAACATTTTATATTGGGAAAAGTTTACTAGAAGTCTTTTATGAATGGCATAGAATGGACTCCTAAAAGTGAGAAGTGAAGCAAAGAAAAAAATTATGAGCAAACAAAAACTTATGTTACCTTTATATTCTCACAAAACTAATCTCATTTTTTTCCCAGATTTCTTTTTAGTTTTCAAATTTCTAAATTTGCACAAAAGAAAACATATTATTTTTGTCTAATATTTTATTTTCAGATTTTACACCATTTAATTAAATTAGTGTTTCATGAAATTTTGTTACCTACTAGAATGGACACCAATTTCTTTTTTCTTATTTTTCATTAAAAAAATTTATGTAAATATGTTTGTTTTATTAATTGTTTATTCCATAATCCATTAAGATCCATCATAATTATTTATAGTTAATTAGTAATAGGTTTATTTATGAGACAAAATACAAATTTTTTCATTTCACGTATGAATAATTATTCTATGACATGTGTAATAGCTAAGATCAGATACAATGAATTCAAGATAATAATCATTCACATCTATATAAATAAGAACAAAAGAAATTGATAAAGTAAACGAACAAAAGGAGCTACTAAGTATAAGCTAGCTGTGTAGAATGTTTGGTACGTATAAATCATTGCATGATTTATTTACCTGCGAACTTTCTCAAGTCTATTAAATTGTTCTAACTGCCCAAAAAAGGAAGAAATAAGTTGGATGAATAAATAAATAGTCATAAACCATTGCATCTCTTAAGATTGTATCACTTTAGCACATAATGCTTCATTTGTTACATCAATAGATTTGTGAATCAAATAGTCCATCATTTAGCTAAACTAATTTATCCTTCCATATATACATTCCTTAGGATGTAATTTGCTGTGATTTTTATAATTGACATGATATTGCTTTGAAATAATAAAAAAAATAAGCCAAATGCATCAAATCTTCCTCTAAAGTTGGCTCAGATGTCACCCTCAACTTTTAAAAAGATCAGTTACCCCTTTAATTTGGAAAAAATGCATCAATTTGCCTCCTCAACTTCTGGTTGGAGAGAGAGAAATCAGAAAAATGACATCTTTGAAAAGTCAAACCAACCAAATTCTGACACGTAGCATTGAGGGGGGCTAACTGGTTTGAAATTGCCAACTTAATGGGGATATCTGGACCTTTTGTAACTTCAGGGTGATATCTTATTTTTTGAACCAACTTTAGAAGTTATTAATGCATTAGACCAAAAAATTATGACGACATTTAATGATCTTTCACGATAAACATTCAAATCTATAAGTTAGAATGCAATGTCATTTCAGATCTGCAATATTGGTTGATTTTATATTATGGTACAAGCATAATTTCTTGTGGTTGTGAATTTGTGAAATCGTTAGTTACAAGGTGAACAATATAATTTTCAACGTTACTCTTTTAATTTTTTTTGGAATAAGTCATGATCAAAGGTAAGTTTTCTATAATGTAAAATAAGTTTTATGTGTTCTGGCCGGTGCTTTATCTCTGCAAAACTAATTTTTACTAGTATTATACTACTTCATGTAACTCAATCTGCTAATCATATAGGACAATTGTTAATTAAAACAATTTTTTTTTAACATGTATAAGAATTTTTGTTTCTAATTTATTTAATCAGTAATATTGTTCAATCAAAACAAAGTATATGATTGCCTAAATTTTTTCAATGAAAAAAAAGCGGAGGCACCGGTTCTACTTCAAATAGGGATGTATTAGAAAGAAAATTTGAAACAGTGCGTCTCTTGGACATTTCGAGAATGTTTATTTTAAAGCAGCTACCACTTTATCTTTATTGTTGTTTACATCATTTAAATTCAGGAAATGGAAAATAATAGGTATAAATCGGAACAATTTGCTTATAAAGAAGCACTAAAATTCCATTCGAAGCATCATATCCAAATCCTACATTCTTCAAATTCCTACGATAGGAACAAGTCACCAACAAAACTACGTAAATTTGGATGAGCACTGCATATTAAATTTGAAAATGTCAAAAAAAATTATACTCATGCCATTATACTTTTCCAATTTCAAATATACATTACTAAAGTTGATTAACGAGCCACAACAAATGCATTCGACTCTTCTCTATGCTGACATGATATTCATCGTAATATAAGCCATTTAGAAAAAATATTTAGATTATCTGTAACAATACAATAAAAAAAGACACAAAATGAAAAAGTTGAAACTTTATTTTAATGTCAGAAGGCCGAACCATTCAATAATAAATCATAAGAATAAAGTCAATAGAATTAAAAGAATAGTATTTTCATGTGATATTGTATATTTAGTATTTGCTTGCAGATGCAAGTTTCAAACTCAACACATTTTTGGGATTTTTCTTCCTTTTTTCCTGTTAAGTTATAAAATTATTATGCTTGAGGCTCAGCAAAGGGTACAAAAGTAGAAAACTAATCATATTTTCCTATAATTCAGTTTCGAATGAAGATGAGAAAAACAATACACTTGATCATGAGGCTGAGGTCTTAATTTATTGTCACGCTGAGGAAGATACGATATCATATGCTATACTTACTTGGCCACAATTTTACAAACCTAATCTAGTAATAAGTTTCACAGCTTGCCTTTTAGAGTTTAGGGGAAGGATTAGAGGTCGCAAGATCTCCGTACATTTTCGATATGGCATTCTCAAAATATGCCTTGGCCTGAGGTCTCTTAACCTGAAAAATAAACAAGATGTATTTTTAGCACGAGATATAACATTTTTTGTGACATAAGAATTTTTTTTTACTAGCCTTGAATGTCGGTGTAAGAAGGCCATTCTCCATTGTAAACGGTTCCACCACTAGAGTCACGGCTTTTGCGAATTCGAAACCTCGGAGCTGAGAGAAAGTAGGCCAATTATTGGAAGGTTTGGAGTGGATATTTAAAATAGAAATAAATGGCTTGTAAGTTACCTGAGCTTCTTTCCCAACAGCATCCATGTCAGCAAGTACAGCAGCCGTAGCTCTTGGATCATTACATAGTTGCTCCAAATTGTCGTACTGCAGTCATATTGTCAATCACCGATTAGTAAAAGTTGCAAGAAAACGTAGAACGTGACAACAAATTTTGTATCCTGCAAGAATGATGCATAAGCATAGAAGAGTAGGTAATACATAAAAGAAATGAAGTTAGATTTTTAATCTTCTTTGTAAACCGACTTGTTCATATTGGTTCTAAATTTGATAATTGATTAGGGGAAACAATTAGCTAATACTTTGCTGAGTTTACAAGAAGACATTGGTTTAAGCTATTACTGCACTTTGGAGAGGGGCAAAAGAATGTCATCTTGCAAATGAAAAGATAAAACATTAATCTGAATTTAAACATTTTAAAAAGACAGAAAAGCTACATATGACAGTGATAGAAAAATGCTTTGGAATTTTTATTTCTCGACAATGAAGAAAAAGCAACACTATAATGCAGAATGCTACAGGCAGCACACTAGAAAACTTATTCACTTTTTTTTCTCAGAAAACTCAAAAAGTTAAAAAAAGAAAAGAAAAGCTACCTTAATCCCTTCGGAAGAAGCCCAAGCTTTCATCACGTCATGGTCTACTGCAACAATAGCTACCAAGGAGGATTTCAGGCTATCCCCTAGAAATAGAAGCAGAACGAGTTAGCAGGTAAAGTACAGAGAAGATGAGAGAGAGAGAGAGGGATGCATGATACTAAATCTGCCTACCATAAACAAAACATTGGGCAATGAATTTGCATTTGGCATAAACATTCTCGATTTTTTCCGGAGCTATGTATTCTCCCTGTGCCAGCTTAAACATGTTCTTCTTCCTGAACCAACAGAGAAATGCTTCCATTAAAATACAGAGGCAGCAGCACATGCTCCAAATCTAAGTTCTAAGCTCCAACAAAGAACATCGTCTATAAAATTTTCAATGAATTCACCATACTACTTGGAAGGTAAGCTTCCCTATACGATGGTCATTACGTAATTAACTGGATAAGCCTTGATAGAAATCATCACCTATCAATAATCTTCAAACGACCACCTGGTAGCCATAATCCGATATCTCCAGTATGAAGCCACCCATCTTCATCAATTACTTCTCTCCTACATGGCATCATTAGGTTTAGACATTCGATCGTTTCATGAAAAAATCACTATAAAATCAGGTTAAAGGTAAGGCAATTACGTTCGTGCTTCATCTTTGTGGTAGCCTTGAAAAACAATAGGACCCCTTACACAAATTTCACCCCGAGGATGGGGCTGATCATCAGATGTATAGTTCATTTCTGGAACATCCACAAGCTTTACTTCTGAAAAAGTAACACAAATTATAATATTGTTATTCCAACAGCATGAGAAAAACAGATTACTATGAGCCGCCTCTTTTGGTTTAATTTTTGCTTGACTCACCACAGGCTGGATTAGGAGCTCCAACATGCCCAGTTGAGTCGTCACTATCCTCTACGGCACTTATAACACAGGAAGTCTCGGTCATTCCATATCCTTCTGTTACACGGCCACCAAAGCATCTGCAGAATAACACAATCATTTTTTTTAAAAAAGAAGAAGCTTCATACCGATAAGCAATAACATAAGGTAGAGTAGAATTAATCAATTACATCTTCAAGAACTCCATGACATCAGGAGACAAGGGTGAGGCACCTGACCCAATAAATCGAACTCTCCCACCAAGTCTTGCCTTAATTTTGTTAAAAACCAATCTGTCCCACATTGGAGATGGATTCTTGCCTACAATAATAGTGCAAATTCACAATAACCATTAAACAAAAACAAAAAAGCTTAATCACTTTTGCTCGCATAAATCATTATTATATATAGAAACTTGTGAAGAGCATCAATCTTTGAATCATAAACTATTGTCTGCTGTACTTCAAAACAAGATACCAATCTGCTTGTGCTTGCCCATGTCCAACTCAAGACCAATTGATTTTCTAAAAAGGCATGCTACTCATAAAATGTATTTATGAATGCTAAGATGCATCTACAAGTTGGATATTTTATACCAGAAAACTGCAAGATGCACACATGCATGTATATTAATTATTTTTGTCTTGCAAAAGGTAACTTATCGAGTACAGATTTTTCTATTGTGTTGTTCCTGACCTCAAATTCCACCTTCATATCAAATGATGAATAACTACAACTGATATATCAAGATAGGCCTCAAATTCAAAAAATCTGCAACGCGTATCTGATATTGAGTTGCATTATCTGATACCTTCGCAATTTAGGTACATAAATTTTATTATAAAAGAGGAAAATCTTAATGGCAGAGACCTCAAGATGTGTTACTGATTTACCATTCAAAAGTGCTTGCTTCTTAGCATTGTATGCAGCATTGAATAACCTCTCCTTCAATGCACCAGAGGTCTTTACAGCATTAGTAATACTGCAAGAAAAGGTGATTGGTTCACTCATCAGCAAAGAAATTTGTTGCTATATGCTTTGGTTGGTCCAGAAGCACTAGATAATAACTCACCCAGCATATATTCTATTATACAGCCGAGGGACGCTGCAGAAGATAGTTGGTCTTAGAGCAACCATATCATCCATTAATTTCAAATTATCCTACACATACAGGTCACAAGACATTATTTGATTGCAATCAGGAATAAAAGCAAACTATTCTGTCTTACAGAACATGCAATTGATTAGCTAAATATGGATGGTAATATTAATAGTAAATGAGCTTCTAAAAATGGTTTAAAATTAGTAAGAGTAAGAAATGATTTGTTACAAGGTAACTCATGAAAATGTTGTAAAAAGATCTTGATAAGACAGACACCTTCTAAAGGGACTAATCTATAATAAGCATGCAAATTGCTAGTTTTCTCCTATCCAATAAAATAAAAATGCAAAGCATCTTAATCACATAGCAAAAAGATATATCCAGAAATTCTTATGGCATTGAATATTTCAAGACTTAAGATCAATAACATACCCCCTGGTAGAATCCAACTGCAACCCCATAATATACTGTAATGACCTGATTTGCCCGTTCGTATATGTGAGCCAATGGCAGATATGAAATGTAACTGGCAGAAAAAAAGGTTGTTCAGCCAAGATAAAGAATTATTAGAAAGCTACCACAATCCAGCAGTTAGAAAGAAAAGTTATGTAATACTCACACATCTGATGGGTAGAATTTAGTACCAATTGTGTTTCCAGCAACATTAGCAATCAAGTTTTCATGGGACAATGCAGCTCCCTAGCCAGATAATATCAACAATTTCGTTTTAAGTTGCAAGAAGTAGTTATATTTAGTACAAAACTCTGACTTTGACATCAAAAGGCTTAGTAACCATACCTTTGGTGTCCCGGTTGTGCCACTTGTGTAGCAAATTGTAGCAATATCTTCAGGTTTTGGTGGGCAAAATGGCTGAATATTACTGCGGCCCTAGTAGGCACCAATCACATAAGAAGGAAGTTATGCTATTGAAAAAGCAAGTGGCAATTGATCAAGACTAGGTAAGGGAAACAAGAACAGAAAATTTAGTGGAAACATAATAATTGATCATTGTTTCACAAATTTATTATGCATAACATATACTAATCTTTTGAAAATACAACTCTAAAAATTTGAACAATGATGTAACAGAACATAAGTATGACTGATAAAAGCATCCATAAAATATCTGGTGTTGCAAAGGCTAAGAGGGAAACGTTTCGCAAATTTATTTTGACAGACTATCAAAATAACAATTGCTATATGTAAACAATGGCTAACTCACCCCAAAATAACTCAAAGGGTGAGGATTGTCTCACATATACAAGGAACAACTATGCTCAAGGCTCAAAAAATATTAAAAATCTAGCAAATCCCCTCACACCCAAATCCAATTGGAGCATGGAGCAAATATCAACGGGTGGCCCAACATTATAACTAGACTCTGGTACTATGTAAACAATGACCTAACTCACCCCCAAAAGGTACCTCAAAGGGTGAGGGTTGCCTCACATATATAAGAAGCAAAAATGCTAAAAACTCAAGCAATGTTGAAATCAAACACTAAAATAATTAATTCTAATAAATTTCTTGTGCTATACAAAGAAATTCTCTATAAAATAAAATAATTTAGAGTGTGCGTGATTGCATGCATATAAACACATACTAGAAGTTGAAATCATAAAAAATATTAAAACTATTACCAGACTAAGCAATTTTGAATATGTTATAATCTTAACTCCAGTTGAGGATGGAAGAGATGGCAGTTGATCATCCATCCCTCCAACAACCTGTGTAACAAGAGAAGCATTGTAGTAAGAAAATGACTGCACATGCAGAAAAAAGAAATAATCAAGTTTATAATTCTGTATAAAGCTTCAATCCAGAGGGATAAATAGGAACCATACCACTAACAGACGTACAGTTGGAATTTCAGACATGAAGCTCAGCAACTGCCAAAACAAACAAAAAAAGTGTTGAACATAAATATGAACCATCCCATTGCCACAAACAAGTAAAGAAAATATTAGTGTTTGAGTTTTACTTATTATATTATATGAGCTTCATGGAAGTTAATAGACAGACAAGAAGATACTCACCTTTCATTTGCATTTAGAGGATAAAGCTAAATAGACTGACTGTTAGAATACATAAATAATACATGAAAGACAGGTTAAGTATGTCTCATTGAAAGCGTTCAATTTGAAGTATATCATTTCATCAGTAACTGAAGACTAAGATTTTGGGAATATATACTCTAAAAGCTACCATATCACCTAAAAACAAATTTGTATAAGAATAGGAGCTTATTAAGAATCGGATAGTGAGGAGCACAATTTCAATAAGTTTTTCTTTTAGATCATACTTATAATATGTTTGCATAGACAAACACCAAAAAATACAATAACATCTCTGGCTCTTTAGCTTCTTTCCCTGTGATAGAGAAATTGAATTCAAAAGGTTAACATGGATGGGATCACTATCATAAGCACAGACAGATAAAGAAAACATCAAATATCAATCTGTGGCAGCCTATAGGTCTTGTAATTTTTGAACAATTGGTCATTGTTCAGTTTATTGTTGGAACATCAATGTTACGACACTTCTTTCTTTTCTAGGTCATATGTGAATGAACGCAAGCTCTTCTAGTTCTTTCATATTACAATTTATATTATTGTTTGCTCCAAACCAGGATGAAGAAACCGATAATAAGCTCACTCTGGAGGATATCAACAATGAATTCTTAGTGCTCACACAGCCACTGTGATAGCTTCACTGGGTTAATGCGTGTACTACATAATAGTAATTCTAAATCCAATAAAAAACATTCTCAACATATTTGAATATGAAACTTCAACAAAAAAAATAGAGAGGGGGCAGAAAGAAACAAAGAAACTCATTCATCGCATCATATTTTTTTAATGAACATCACTGCTACAATATTTTAGATCCTTGATAAGACTACATCTAAATTATTTTCTCTGTATGTAACTCACTGTGTGTAAAGTTTGGGGCACACAAAATATAGCTTGGACATCCGCATGATTTACAATGTACTTTACAGCATCTGGACCTGCAGCGTGAAAACAGTTATCTTCAGTATTCAAAGATGTGGGTACAGTACAGCTCAAAGTTTGCTTTTCTTTTCAATGGAGCATACCAAGAGTGTCGTACAAAGGAACTGATATGTAAGAGTATGCAGAGCAGGCATGATCAACAATGAGCCATTCTGGTCTGTTGATGAAATACAATCCAACACAAGATCCCTACCACAGTCAAATAAGTGATTATCAGAGAGGAACCAATCAGAGGACCAAAATTAGGTATGTGGATGAAGCATTTGAATCAAAAATATAATACTGAATGACAACAAATAAGATTGGAAGCTTACTTTAACAAACAATTATTATTTGATAATCACCTTTTGTATTCCATGATATCTTAGACCAGAACCTATTGATGTTCGCGCAGTACCTGCTTCTCCATATGTCATCCATTTATAGCTAGTAATATAGAGCAAGGGGAAAAGGTGAGCAGATCTTACGAAAAATAGATATCAACCGAAACTTGCTTATAGGGAACTTACTCTCCCACAGTTCCATCAACCCGAATTCTAGTGCCAAGATATTTGTAATCTCGGAAAGTATCAACTGCTCGCCTACATTAACAGAGTTAGAGAAACCATCTTTAGCATACAGTAGTGTTAACTCAATGCTCCACAAATGCTTCAGAAAGACGCAGCTATAACTCATATAAGTCAAGAAGAGAATAGAGTCTTACACAAAATTATCATGCAACGTACCAACATCTGGGCTATCAGGAAATCTGCCCACTAGCTTTAAAGGAGAACGGGCAGACCTGACATAAGAAACACAAATGAAATGTTCATGAAAAATATAACAAATAATTGAATCGGGGATGATAAAGGAGAAGTTCAAGAATACAGCCTAAACAAGCACCTGTATACATTCCACTTGCCCGTCCGCAATTTTTCTGGAAGCACAACACTGTAACCCTGCTCTGCTCGAGTACAAATCAGAATTAACAGCATTAAAGTACATACGCACAGAAAAACAAGGAGAGGAATAAAATATGTACAAAATAGGAAGCTAGCCAGGCTGCAATACATTGACATTGGTAATTAAACTTAGATTATTATCTGTGCAAGGCTTTTGTTCAAGCACTGATCCTTGATGATCAATTACAATGTCTGCTATTTGTTGGTGTTCATTACTTGATATATATTAGGCAAAACCATAATAATGTTTTATTACATTGTTAAGTCATGAAAGCTTTAAGAACAGGCAAGTCATATCAGAAAAACATCTTTTACACAGTCTTTGAGTTGGTAACTGTCTCTTCCATTTAATGGAGGAACTAAAAGAAAGATTAATTGTTTTCTTTATTGAACTAAATTCCAAACAAGTATAAGTTTTTTTTTCTTCTAATGCTACCAGCTTTCATTAGCTCTCCAAAGTTTCTATTAGTGTAGAAAAGTGACATAAATCCAAACCTTCTCGCCTCTCATAGAACACTGGTCAGAAACAAACTTAAAATCACCAAGAGACAGCTTCAGATAGCAATGATTCAGAGGTTAAACAACATATATGTTGCACGACTACAGTTATCAGACATAGAAATGTGGCGTATAACCTCCATTGACTTCATCACACGAGTCAGCTGTTGGCCATACCCTAGGAAGGCAAGGCAGTGAAAAACAACTTGCACATTCCTTAACTTACATGACTTTTTTAAATCCCCAAACCATTTGGTGTTCATTGTCTCATGGTTATGCTACATGATACAGTTTAACCCCTTCTACGATCTACCCATTCAAACTTCAGTCCGGAAAAAAAAAGCTCAAACCTATATAGTTTAGTTGTCCGTGGACAATTGGATCACACGAAACAGGACCTCGGAACACAAATAAGTTTTGCCAGGACACATGTTGAAGAGTAAATAAAAAGACAGAACAGCATCTTCCTCCCTACCTCTCTCTCTCATTTTTCATTTCCAACAACATTTATATCTGCTTCCTCGCATTAGGTCTACAATATTTTACATTGAAATATCAACCTAATAAGGTTTTAGTCAGAATAGTTTCTTTAATGGCGATAGCCAATAAGTGTCTTCTATTTAGTGACTCTTGGGACCCTATGACAATATATAAAAAAGAAATTTGAAATTGATAGCAAAACTCGTCCCATCGCTATCTCCTATAGAAAAGGAATGCTAATCAATCAATGCACCAGTGCAGAAAAAAATGAAAATGCCAAAAAACAAAATCCTAAATAAATCGATGATGCAAAGAACACAAACTCCAATAACTGATCAATAACAACCTCCCGCAAACAATCAAATTCAGAGAAAGGTCAAACACAAATAAAAACTCGATTATCGCTCCAAATAAATAAGCGATAAACTGCGTTAAAAGCAAATTATTACCAGAGTAAAATTCGCCGGCAGTAGAGTTGAAATGGAGCTGAGAAGAATCATCACCGGAGACGATTAGATGACCGTTGATGGCTCGAATACGACGCTGAGCTGAATCCATAATGATGTTGATAGCTAAGCAGCAGCAAACAGAGGCGGTTAAACGAAGTAGATAATAACTAATAAGGATTCTGTTTGTTTCCCGGGAAAGTCAGAGATTGAAAATGGTATAAAGAAGATAAAGGAGGCACGCCTTTCTATAGTGATAATGGGATCAGCCGTTAGAGATGACAAAACAACCTTCTTCTTCTTCTTCTTCTTCCTTTTCTTACCGGAGAAAATTAGATTTATTAATTTGAATATTGAATTGCATTGTTTACTTTTATTTTGTTAATAAGCAAACTTTAAACTTGTAATTGAGTAGACAAATTATGCAAGTGCAAAAAGAATATTAATGTTTAATCCAAAAAAATTTAATATAAATCTGTCTGATTTTTTACGTTAAAAAGTTTCTCTTATTTATGCTTCCTGATATAATTTGCAATTTCAAGTTACTTCTATTAAAAAATATATATATAAGCATCAAACACCTTTTCAAGATATATATATTTTTTATTATTATTATTAGTACTAGTGTTTAAGAAAATATTAATTGTTATATGATTATAATGGTTTCAACTATTCACTGCGTACATTTGCATTGAATTGTTGAAATTAAGTTTTTCAGAGTAAAGTGCAAAATTTTGTGATCAATCATTTTCGAATTTATTTCTTTGAAATTTAACTACAATAAAATTGTGTAAAGTTTTTAACTTAGTGGTTGAGACATAAAGTTGTAAACTTGTAAGTCCCGGTTCGAATCCACATCTGGTGGAATTATTTCTTCGATATTATTATAAGTTTAACGAGATAAATTTTTTAAAAAAGAATTATAAAAAAGTTAAAAGTGTTCTGCTATGGAAAAGAAATTGTTGCAGTGACGAAATATAAGCAAAAGGTGAATCCTTTTTGGAAAATTAAAAGAGAATCTAATGTTGTTTATATCTTTAATGACTTAGTTATATTCAAACAACAGAGATAATTTTTAAATGATAAAAATAATACACATCTTTGAAAAGTAACGCAGCTTTAATGAATGAGAATCTTGCAGATCATAAGTTTTATTTATATTGTCTTAATATTTTCTAGGCATTAGATGTTCTTGATTATTGTCGGGCAATAAGTAATATTCTTGTAATAACTCGTATATACTTCACTCTGTCGCTAGCTTAGAATGGGACAATTTTTTACTTGGAATTAAAGCATCATTATACAAATAGATTTTCCTTTTTTATTTATATTTTTATTACAATAAAAATAAATTTTCAAACGTATAAATCGGAAAAT